>OMLC01092102.1:0-11790 GCA_900302585.1 Regalecus glesne | reverse complement strand
GAGCCCACCTGCGGGTCACTTCAGCGGGTACAGTCCTCTGTTTGTGTGCTGTCAGTAAGCAGACTCACACACACACACACACACACACACACACACACACACACACACACACACAGAATGGTTTTGAGATACTGCATTTCTACTTTGCTCATTTTGGGACACAGCTTTACACACTTACAGTATAATATAGTACACAGCATTTTGTTTGTCCTTACTTTGAGTGGCTGCTATACAAGAAAAGTGCTATATAAAAGTGAGTCAATTTACCATTTACTGGTGTATGGGGTCTGTAATCTCTCACTGCCCACAGTTTTCCCAGGCCTTCCCATCCAGTCTCATTAAAGCGTGGTGTGAGGCTTAGGCGGAGCACAGTGTGCTACCTCTCCCAGTGAATATATGTTCCTTCTCTCTCTGAGCCGCTCTCACTCACAAACACTTTATCTATCTTGATGGGTGTCTTTTTGATCATATTATTTTTTAAACCTGGATGACTGTGTTTTTCAAAAGTGTTTTTCTCTTCAACCCCCATGTGCGCGCATGTATGCACATGCGCACACACACACACACACACACACAAACACACACACACACACACACACACACACACACAGGGACACCAACCTGCTCTCCTTCAAGTCAATTTCAGCTCAACTCAGGGAAAAGAAAAATCTCCCCAAAAGGCAAACTTTCATTTTGTCCCCATTGCCATGATTTCACTCTCTCTTTTTCTTACTGTGACTATATCTCCTCCTATGTTTTGATGCTCATTCCCAGACCCTATTCACACTTCTCTCTCCCTCCCACCATCACAACCATCCATTTTCTCCTTCTTTCTCTTGTCCACTCATTCTACCCATGCTCTTCTTCTGTATCCAGTATTGCTTATTTCTGGCCTTCTTTTCTACCTTTCGTCATATATTTCTACTAATACAGGTTTCCGTTGTCATCTCTAGCGAGTACTACTGGACATCACTTCGGTTAGCTTGATCAAAGGAAAGATATGGCATTTTAATTTCAATCAGTTGAAATTTGAGGTATTTGGATAATGACAGGGAAAAGGCTGGAGTATCCAGATTATTGGGCTATTATCATAGCGACAAGATGGCACTGCTTGTTTTTAGTGTGCTCCACAAAAAAGGAGCGTGGATGCAAGAGTCTCCATTGATTTTGCACAGAAAAAAAGCTCTTATTCACATACAGCTGGATATATACCAGATGGAGGAGGGGACTCTTGTCCTGCAGGTAGTGAGCCTGACAATTGCATCTATCCACCGCCAAACCAGCTAGGGCTCAAATATCGCAACAATGTAATTCTAATGCTGGCTGGCAGCTCTCACAAGCGGTGCACAGGGATGTTATGAACATAGCTTCCAAACTACTCTTAAGCTCCATCGTATCTCACAAACTTGTAATTAATTAACCCATCTAACATAAGATAAGTCCGTTGTGAAATATATGACAAGCAGGGTGTAAATCAACAGGAAACAGTGTGTTATTGGGTTCCGCCATAATAGCGGTGTATGGGAATAACAAGGCTGCTCTGCTCTATTGACGGTTGCCGTGGTGACATTATATGACTCTCCAGTGCAGGAGTCCCATATTTAATTCCACATCATGGACACCCTTCTCCATCTCTCTTTCTCTACCCTCTTGGAGTGTATTTCTCTTGCTTTCTCCATTCATTTTCCATCGGCAGACCACTTCTACGCCATTCAGGCTTTTTGATATACTCTCCTGGTTCTTCTCTCCCTCTCCTCTCTCCATCTATATGTATCTCTCCCCTTAGAGAACCCCCTCTACTCTACTTAGCTTTTGTTGTAGTCTTTCCTGAGTCCTCTCTGCTTAGCGCCCCTCACTTTTCAATCACACTCACTTTCTCTCACTATCTACCCCTTTCTCCTTATCATTCGTTCTCCTTGTCTGCCCTTTCTCCGTCCTCTGGGTGTATTTATTTGTCCTTTGATGATGACACACTGTTCTTACAGATGCAGTCTAGATTTCCCAGAGAAGTGTCTGGAAAACTGTCTTACCTGTCTCCTGAGGGGAAAAGACCCCAGACTGGTCACCATCACTGGGCCTTTGATTACCGCCTGGGCCCCATCACACCTATCCTTTAAAAAGAAAAAAAGGGAAAAAAACATGAAATAAAGTGGCTGTGGTGACAGACAGTTGACAGGAAGACAGAAAGATAGACAGGCAGATGGAGACAGACAGATAGATTGAGAGAAAAAGGGAAAACAAAGCAAAGGCTATGCTCTTATTGCACAGGGAGTTTGAAACAGAGCTATATTTCCTCAATCAAGGTGCAAAATACAGGCATCTTAGAGAAATATATCTAAAAAAAAACCTTTGGGTCCTACTTGGGAAGGACCCAGAGAGAGCTCTAGGTGACTAGCAGCCTATATTGCTGCCTGCCATAAAGTGAGGGGCAGAGAGTGACAGTCAGCTGATACACATCATTACATTTAATGATGGTTTATCAATTTTGTTTTATACTTTTTTCATTTCTTGACTATATTTACTGTCATGTGTCTGAAATCTATCTTCTAGTTCATGTTTACCGTTTCAATGTTTAAATGCTTGCTTTGGCAATATTTACTACTGTTACATCATGCCGATAAAGACATTTGAATTGAATTTGAGAGACAGACAGACAGACAGACAGACAGACAGACAGAGAGAGAGAGAGAGAGAGAGAGAGAGAGAGAGAGAGAGAGAGAGAGAGAGAGAGAGAGAGAGTCGAGAAGACCGGCCAAGAAACAAATAATGCTCTCCAGCTGCCAGACCGAAGAGATAAAACATTTGAGAAATAAAACAGATGGTACTGACTGGGTATTCTTTTTCAGCTCAACAGATTACAGTCAAAAGTAGTGACCTCATACTTCAATACACTTCATATTTCTTATTTCACACTCAGGAAAATAGAAAACAATCGCAAAGTGATTCAGCGTGCGACTGAACTGGTCTGGTGTATGTGTGGTGTGTGCCTGTGTGTATGCTGTGTGCATGTGTACACGTGTACTTTTTTAATGTTTATTTGCAAAATCAAGTCAAATCAATTTAACTCACATAGCCCAATACCATACATTTGAGCCGCAGTGGGTCACTTGTAGACCGCACACTTCAGGAATTGACTAGACAGAGACTGGAGGTTTGAACCCACTGCTGGGCATCTGGCCTTAATCCCCCATTTCCTATCTAAGTCTGTCTCCACCCCACAACATAGGGACTAATCATGACATGTAAAATGAACCTCTCTAGTCCAATATTGCAAACGACGAATTTGCCTCAGTAGGCTTTACAGCTATTCAGCATCCTGTCCTTAGACACTTGAATTGGGAAAAAAAAGACCTGCAAAAAAGCCTTCAACAGGGAGCCCTACAGAGAACGGTTCTCTCTCCCAAGAAGGACAGACACGCAATGGATGTTGTGTGTGCATATTTCACAAAATACACCAGGGAAAGACGACAGAACTATAATAGAATTATAAGATATATGAAGAACATGAATAGGAGGATGCCAAACCGTGTCCAGATGACACCCGATTAGCCCACCACCTGAGCCACACAACCACTATCACTCGGTTGACCTGACAGGAGGACAGACTTCACATACACACAGGACACTCTCACATCATACCGTTCACATAAGGTGGGAGCAGAGACAAGAGAAAACATTAACCAAACATTAGAAAAGAAAGAAGGATATAACATCAAAACAGAAGATGGATTTATAAAATGTAAAAAAACGTGATGAGCAGGATGCTAAACAGTGGGCCCAGTGGTAACCATGGATACCTGGCAGGAGGACAAACTACACAAGCACACAGTAGAAGAGAGAGAAGACACCATTGAGAGAGACAGAAAAGAGAACACTTTGCAACACTCAATAATCTCTATAATGTGATTGGTGGAACATTGCTTGGTAAATTAATTGAGACAGAAACCCATCTACTATTCAGTGCAGGTCATGAAGTACTCTATCTAAAAACAGCTAATCTTAGGTTAAGGTGAAAAGTTGTGTTTTAGGTTTGGATTAGCATGACTGGATGGACTGATTGTCTGACGGCAGTGGGCAGTTACTGCCTGATCCTGCCCACAGCTGACAGACTGTTCACTATAGTGACCCCTGAAAAACAGGGAATAAGCCAAGAGAGGAAAATCATCACAGCACAGGAATCAAAGTCCATAGCTAGTAGAAAGCTGTTCACCACTCGGATGAAACTAGTTACAGTTGGAGGGACCGACACTGAAAGCCAACAGAAAAGACTCATAAATATAGTTTTCTTCTTCACAGTTTAAAAGTTGTTTCTTTCTAGCACTTTAGAAAAGACCAGACGATTGGAGTCTGATCGATAGCTTTTAAGATACTCTCGATCAAGGTGCAGTTTCTTAAGAAAAAGTTTTACAACCGTCTCAAAACTCCTGAGAAAAATGCCAGTAGTAAGTGACAAATTAACATGGTCTGGAATTGCAGGTGCCAGAAAAGGCACCTGCAATGACCCTAAAAATATTTTGCTAGTAAAGGATTCAGTAGGCAAGGAATTGGTTTAGAAGCTGAGCCGAGCTTAGTCAAAGCACCATGAGAGATAGTCACAAAAGCTGTGAAAAACAGGGACCATCAGTGACTCATTACACAGATATGAATTTGGTAAGATGGGATCTGCAGATGTATCCGGAGTTGAATCAATTTTGTTTGTGATCGCACCTTATTGCTGATAGATTTTAGAAGTTCATGGGCCGTGGTGAGCAGATAACGGAACGGTGGATTTTAGTCAAATTAGCAACATTGTATAAGATAAATCTGATATTATGTTTATAAAGATTGATTATGTATTTGGAAGAGATATGCTGCTTTTACAGAAACTAGAGGGAGGTCAATTGTATGTGCAGTGATTTATCCCCACATTGTGAACACAGATATAGATGGAGCTTGCCATTCAGAATGCCCCACGATGGGTTCAAGCCTGCTGCCTCTGGCTCGTCAGTTCCCAAAGCATGTTCTCTACCACTGAGCTACCGCAGCCCTTATGCGGTAGCTCAGAACAGCTAAAAGCACTCTTTTATTTGAATAAATATCATGCCAAGATAGGAAACACGTCATCTTTCTATGGCCATCACTCTGTCTCCATGCATTTATTACCAGTATGTTTGAGTGAGTGGTGTTTTCAAGCATGCATGTGCATGGTTGCTTTTTGTGTCTAGGTTTGTGGGATTGTGCGGCCAAGTGTGTTTGTTGGTAGATATGCTGCTGTAGATGTGGCACGTGCATGTGTGTCTGTGCGTGCACGTGGTGTTGTCCTTCCCTTTTCGTTCCTCTCCTAGGAAAACGAAATAGCTGCCGACATGGGCAACGTGATGGATGCATTTGAGTACACCAGCTGTTGAATTGAAAGAGGGGGAAACGTAAGATGAGTCATATTAAAATGTGACAGGGTTTGCTGGAGAGAGGCCATACAATCCCCTAGACACTGAACTACTTAAACAGGGGGGGACAAATGAAATAGAGAGAACTGTCGTGCATAGTCTTTGGAGAAATTAGTGCAAACAGAGTTCAGTGGAGGTTACAGCCAAGAAAAATCCACCCCTCCCTTAGCACACAGAGCTCAGTCTGCTACATCTGCTCACTGGGACAATTCACAACACGACTGGACCCAATCAATGAATCGCAATGGGAATTTCTTATATGCTTCTTATCCGGTGTGATCACACAGAATGCTACACGCCCTCAGGTGGTTTAACTTGGGTAGATTTTTGTTTGTCACACTGGGAAATCACAGAGCTGATGATTTTTATTGCTACTTGATCAAACTTGTATCTCTGTCTAGCAGGACCAGCATCTCCGTTTCAAGAGAAAACTAAAGGAAAGCCACTCTAGTTGGTATTCATACAATGAAATCTGTCCTTTTCATTTAACCCATCCTATTGTTAAGTGGAGTGAGAGCAGATAGGGGTTTAGTGTTTTGCTCAATGACACTTCAACACACCTTCTGGAGGAGCTGGGGATCAAATCAGTGACCTTACAATTACTAGACAACCTGTTCTACCTCTTGCTCTCAATTTGTACTGCATTTTTAAAGATTGTTTTATAGATTAACAGCTTCATCATTGCTCGTGAGGGGTCCGCTGTAGTGAAAAAAGGTATATTTATTTTTTTAGACGGTTAAAAATGTGCATGTGTTCATGTGAGTTTCCTCTCTTTTACCTATTTCCTCACTCTGTCTGAAGAAATGCAATGGTGGGAATTATTGTGTGTGTTGAGCTTGTGATGGCCTGGAGACCTGGCCCAGATGTCTCTCTTGTACCTTCTGTCTGTTGGCTGATAGGAGAGCTTCCAGCCACTGGGGACTATGAGTTGGGTTAAGCAGGTACACACAATATATGGTTTAACTGTTTTCATCCCCCGAGGAAGATTTTTCTCTTTACACCCTCTGGTTGAGTCTGACAGCTAGTGAAACAGCTCTGAAGAGACTGAAATCAAGTACTTGTTCATGGATAGTCCAACAGCTACAGCTGCAGAGGAGAGTGTACCACAGCCCAATGCTTCCCGCGACAATTCTTTCATGCTACTCAGCCGAGCTATCACCTAAGACAGGGGTGTCAAACTCATTTTCACCCTGGGCCACATCAGCATTATGGTCGCCATCAAAGGGCTGGTTGTAAGTGGAAGACTGGATAAATGTAATTACCCTTTAAGACATTTTTAAATAACTCTCTCTGCATTTGATTACTATGTATTCAAGTGTACAAATATTTTACATTCATTTATATAAATGCAAATAAAATGTAAGCACATTGCTCTGTTGTCATGACATAAATCCCCCTAATTTACGAGGTTAAAAAACCCACATTACTCCATCAACCATAGATCAAACTTTTAAATTGAATAATAAAGACAAATACCATCAATCATTGGGACAGCATAGCTCAGTGGCTAGAGCCGTCTTCTGGTGATTGGAAGGTGGCAGGTTCGAGCAGTTCCCAAAGCGCTATATGGTGGCTGCTCACTGCTCCTATACAATAGGATGGGTCAAATGCAGAGACTAACACATTTCAAACCCTTGCAAGACTGATAAGGGAGCAATTATTATAACATTAACTTTGTTCAAAACTTTTTTGTCATGATTGAGAGGGGGAAAAACTAGGGTACAACAAATAACTGTGAGCTGCTAGGGAACATGTGTGACAGATGTGGCATTTTACAAAAAACCAAATAGCTGCATACAGCCTTACAGAGGGCATACATCCAACTAATGAGAGATGGTTTTGATTACAGTAAACATTTGGCTGCATCAACACATGCATCTGTGAACACATTGAATACATTGCTACACATACAAAGTAGTAAAATAAACTCAAAATAACAACAAGGGCTGTCTCAGTTCATAACCAAAAATTACTTCTCTGGCCCAGATGCCTGACATCGTTTTCCCATGGTCAGTACATCAATGCCTAGTTTTAGGTCTAGCAGCCCTTAAAACAGTGTGGAGGCTGTCATCGGTGATGCGTGATCTGCACTTAGTCTTAAGTTGAATATTAAAAACATCTCAAAAGAGATGTTTCAGATTCACCTCTTTTTGTGATTTCCCTACCTGGATTATTGAGCATGCATCAAGACATTAAAAACATCTGTTTGCACAGGTAGGGGGCAGTAGACTGTAAAAGTCCTCGATTGCAGTATCCTGGATCTTTGGTCTCAGGCCATAACTACTTTGAAGGTCTATCAACTCCATCTAAAAGGTACAGGGACACATGCTCTGACAGACTAGAATGGGCAAGATTGTCCTGTTCTAGTTTGGACTTCCATGGCTGCAGTTCACGCTGGATAGATGTGATCATGTTGGACATTTGCATGACTTTTTTGTGTGCGTGGAGCCTCTGATTCAGTTGGGCAAAACGCTCCGTTATGTCTCAAACATCGCAAAATAACACGGCCAGTTTGGATCTAAAGGCTCAGGCAAGGGTTCCCCTTGACTTCGAATGAAAAGAGAAATTTCCTCCCTATGTAAAAAAACTAACAAACATTTTGAGGACCCTGGTCCTACTCAGCCACCGTACTTCTGCATGGTACGGCACATCTCCATGGCCCGAGACCACCTCCTTAAAAACAGCTGGAACTGGCAGCGATTCTATTTTCATGACAGCGGTCATTATATCATACAGATCCAGAACCTTTCCACACAGAGCTTCTTGGTGGATAATGTAATGAGAAGTTATCAGAGGTATGTGGCAGTTACTTTTTTGCGTGCGCATTTTTTTTTCCTTCACTAGTCCGACCAAGCCTGTTTTTCCCCTCCACATATTGCAGGTGCCCCATCGGTAGTTAGCCCCACCAGCTGTTGCCAGGGTAATTTAGTTTTACTTACAGACCTCTCCTCATCAAACAAATCCCTCCCCATCGTCCCTTGCATGGCAGCTACACCGAAGAGCTCTTCACTGACAGAGAAGTCTGCCTTCACGCCTCTCATAATAACGGATAAATCCGCTGTATCCGTGTCGTGTGTGCTTTCATCAACAGCTAATGAAAAAGCCAGGTAACTGCGTGTCTCTCGGACCAGATGGTGTCGTCAGATCGCCTGCTAGCTCCTAAGCTTGATCTGCGATGGTGTCTCTTGACAAACGGACATTTTAAAAAGTCTGTATCTGGTCGGGGCACACCCGGTCACGTAGCTTTAGCACGCACTGCTTGAAGAATGCACCCTCTGGAAAACACTTGGAAGCTCGACCACAGTAGAGCTAGCTGTCACTACAGCATGGTTGTTGTTTTTTTGGGCTGTAGCTTGTGTAAACCTATTCTGCTGCGATTGCAGTCTGCCTTTTAATTCTTGGATAATTTGATGTTTTTCTTGGAGGTTAAATTTAGCTTAGTCTGCTCTGTGTTTGGTATCAAAATAAAGACGTAATTGTTACTCCATCACCAATGCTGCCTGGTGACACGGAAGACATGCCAGTTTTTTTTCTCCTTGAAGCACAAACATTTCTCGCTTTGCAATATTTAATTAACATCCCGGCCCTCTGTATCGACTTTTCCCATCTACGACATTTTAGGATTATTTGTATATCTTTTTCAACCGCATCACTTGTTAGAAAACCGCTTTAGTTAAACGCTAATATGGAAACACGGCAATTTAGCGGCAGAATTCCGTCATTATCTGGGTCACAAAATCGACATGCATTGTGGGAGGCGTAGTTTATGGTCACTCTACGCTCTAAAGGAGCATAGAAATTCATTTCCAGATAATCATATGACTTTAAAGCTCTTGCAGGCCATATAAAATGATGCGGTGGCGGCCCGCGGGCCTTGAGTTTGATACATGTGACCTAAGACGTTCCCTGATAGGAAACAGAAGCCAAGCTCAATAAAAAAACCCACTGTATACTTTTTAAAAATATTGTTGAAATAGTACTTTAACAATCCCCAAAACACATTTGTCCCTCCCCTACATACAATCTAGAGGGGTAGGCACCTAGAGTTCAATATCTATCCAGGGAGCAATTATAGAGATTAAAGATAAACAATAATGGTTTTCAACATTAACTCCGTATATATGCTGCTGGGATAACAATCCATTAGCAGCCATAATACTGATCAGTGTTCTGTGTCTGAAACATCATGAAGATCATGCTAACCACTACAGTCTTGTAATGTGGTATTGTCATCTACATGTTCTCACACACTATAAAAAACAGGAAGTAGCCACACTTTTCACATTCATGAATTCATAGACAGAATTGGATCTGCCAGTAATGTCATTGGGAGACAGTTATCTGGACTATCTACTGCACTATTGTCTATTGGAGTGGCATAAGATAATGTTGAAAATTATGACTGTTTCCCTACAAGCGCCTTGCTCAACAACACGACCACATCTGACATCTGGACTGCCTATGGCTGAGAATTTTAAAACTGATCTTCTGTTCAGGTATGAAGACTAACAGCCAGAAATCCTCTGGGTACTCGGCCCACGTGACACTTCTGGGACATCTTCCTGTGATGTTGCATCTTTATATGTCGCAATTAGTCTCCACGCGTGTGGACACAGACTCAGATAGAACAATGGAGAGTCAAGGTCGAATGCCTTTCCTGATGCTCAACAGTGGGATTAAACCAGAAACCTCTGGCTCATTATTTCTTGAAGTGTGCTCTACAGCTGCCCCCAAACTACCCTCTACAGTACCTCAGCAGCAAAGCATGCACTTTGGAACACGATGAGCCAGAGGTCATGGGTTCGATCCTACTGCAGGGCGACAGGAAGGGCATCTGACCTTAATCCCTTACACTCCATCTAAATCTGTGCCCAACCCATACAATTTAGGGACTAATCGTGACATAAAATGAACCTCTCAGGTAGAGAGGGTCTTTTGGAAATGTGGTAAATTGAGTTAGAGTGAAACTTAATAACAGCACAAAACAACAGATATTGTGTATATAAAATGTGTAATGTTGAATCTGCTTAAAAAAGCTTATGCAAATCAATGCTTGCATTCTAAGGGATTAATGTTAGCGCTTTTCCCCAGCTTAATTCATTTAGTTGTTGCTCCTTGGAAATAAGCACAGCCTTGGGTCTTAATCCATCACTGCGCTTCAAAAATACCAACAGCATCCCCTCTTTACCTCCTACCTTCTGTCAAAATGCTGCCTGATAAATGACTACACCCATGGCCTCCTTAATAACAAGGGTAAAGAAAAGGAAGGATGGACGAAAGGAGAAGAAAGAACCAGAAGGAAGGAGAGTAGGAGGATAAATGTGGATCAGAGCCTAAACTTTTTGACAGGTTGAACAATGGGCTGGAGCGTTCAGTAGAAAAACACTTCACTGTAAAACGCCCCCGTTTAGCTTTTCATTTTAACACTGTTTGTCTGCAAGTCTCAACTGACCCTTTTATAAGAAAAAAACAAAAAACAGGCTTGAACAGGGAGAACTTCTCTTCACTTCCAAGACCAGAGAGCACAACTAAGAATTGGGACAATAGGCCTCGATTTACTTACTAAGAAGAAAGGAATCCATGATTTTGGTTTCTGCGGTACCTAGCTCCCTGTCTGCCTGACCGCTGATCTGGGTTCACAGGGAAAGTGAGGGTATCTATTTCTTCCCTTGTCTGGCAACATGTTTGGCCTAAAATGTAGCCTGCCACAAACACAACAGCCGGTGGAAGCATATGCCAAGCCTCCGTGTAAATGCATATAATTTCTGAAGCCTTTTTGCTTCCAACTTGCCTCCTCCTCCTGTTCGGAGTCAAGCATTAGCAAAGCAGTCGCTTGATTCGCATTCTGCGGTTTGGTCACCAAATTGAGTAAGATTTGCCGAAACGGTACTTACGACAAACAATTATGAACTGGAGGGAAACGCCTTGTTAGAAAAGGGTCATAACTGAAAACAGTGAATTGGATCCTTACAATAGGAACATGTCTGTGAAGTTTCAGATCTGATCAGCTGACCCATCCCAAAGGGCAGAGGAAACATTGAAAAAGAAGTTTCAATTTTTATAGTTCGCCCACACACACACACGCACACACACAGATATTTTATTGTCTATTGGAGACCTTTTCTGGTGTTAACACTAATCTTGTTGGGAACAGCAGTCCTCTTAGGGACCAGGGCAAGATCCTAATGAGACAAAACATATTTTATAATATCCGGGTTAAGGTTAGATGTATGGTGGAAGTCGAGGTTAGGTTATGGTTGGGGTTAGGAATGAATTGGCTATGGTTAAGGTTAGGGTTATGGTTTTGGTTAGTGGTGTTCACAATGAATGGAAGTCATTGCAATGTCGGAATGAGGATGGCAAC
>OMLC01092101.1:2626-15703 GCA_900302585.1 Regalecus glesne | reverse complement strand
GAAATTTGGATTTCTCTGCATTTTTGACCCAACCTATTGTATAGGAGCAGTGAGCTGCCAACATATGGCGCTCAGGGAGCAGTTAGGGGTTCAGTGTCTTGCTCAAGGACACCTCGACATGCTGTATGCAGGACCGGGGATCGAACCTGCAACCTTCTGATTGCCAGACGACCGCTCTACCCACTGAGCTATGCCACCCCCAGCTCTGCGTAGAAAGAGACCCGACAGCTCTCGATCCCTTATTTAAGATCCATCCATTGCAGTGCTCTACGGGTCTCAGGACCACGCACATTTCTACTCACGAAAAGGTGATAAACCAGAAGACTAAAAATAAATTAAAATACAATATACATGAAAATAGTGGATGTTTTAAAAGTTTCCACTGTGAAATTGTGACAGTCCAGCAGATGGCAGTAATGTATCATGTATGTATGCCAACCACTCTGAAGCAAAACAGAAGATGGCCAATTCAGAATGAATATTCAGGTGTATTCAGGGGTGGTGTAGCTGAGGAGGTAGAAAGGTCATGTAGTAATTAGAGATTGGTGGGTCTTCCCCTGTTCCTTGCATATAACATGTCAAAATGTCTTGAGGAAGACACTGAACCCCTAACTCCTCTCTGAGCACTGCACAGTGGCTGTGGTCACTGTTCCTCTACAATGAGATGGATTAAATGCAGAGAAGACATTCCACCGGCCATGGTGGTGGGGCAAAAGAAACCATTCTATTTTATTCATTCAATTGACTATGGGCCCATTTGGGTGAACCATTTGTCCAAATGGGTAAAGCGCTTTGGATGCCCATTACACTAGACTAGCGCTATATAAGAACACGTCAATTTACCTTATGGGGGGCATAGCTCTCATGGGGGGGATAGCTCAGTGGGTAGAGTAGTCATCTGGCAATCGGAAGGTTGTAGGTTTGATCCTCAGTCCTGCACAAAGCATGTCAAGGTGTCTTTTGCAAAGACACTGAACCCTGAACTGCTCCCCGAGCACCATATTATGGCAGCTCACTGCTCCTTTACAATAGGATGGATTAAAATGTAGAGAACTCCAGATTGCACCTTGTGGGACTGATAAGGGAATCTATTTATTTATTTATTTATTTATTTATTCATTTGCCATAAATGTAAAAGTATGCTGTTCCAGTCGAGGCCACAGGGTGCCACTGTAATCCATGTATTACTCAGATGGCTAAAGTCGAAAATCAACCCACTGTCTGAGGTCTGGGAGCAGAGGTGGAGAGGCAGATGGGGGTGTATAATCACACCTGAGAAAGAGGGTCTCTCTGCCTCTCTCTCTCTTGGTCTCTCGCCACCCCTTGGGTGACAGAAGAACGTCTCGGGTGTTCTGACCGACCACTTCAAACATGCAGGTAAAAGGGAAAACAGGAGCTTGGCAGTTAGTGGTTGAGGAACCCCTGAGAGGAGAGCACCTCATAAAAAAGGGAAAACAGACCAAATATTTGGCTGCTGCTTTGGAAACCGCTCTGTTCCACAGCACTAGCTTCTTATTCCTGCAAGTAGACACTTCTGGAGTAAAACCTGAGGTGTTGTCGAGGCACACCAGGTCTCCATTGGCCTGGTGTCCAGGAGGAGAGGACTCAGTGCTTCTCCTCGGCGACCTTCAGCTCAGTTAGAGGGGTCAGTGGAGGATGTTCCAGCCACACCGGGTTTCTCTATGAACACTTATGAAAAGGTTCTTCATACCGTCACTTTAGTTTGAGACATCCATTGGCTTATTGGACGCAAGGTTGCAGAGGTAGCAGTTCCAGCAGGGGACCCCAAACTCCCCCAATCTATCTCTTAACCCCGCCCCGCTGGATGGACAGGTCAGTCAGTCAGTCTCTTTCTCTAGTCCCCCCTGTTTCTCTCTGCTCATTGGTCCATTACCAAGGCCGGGCTTTGCTCAGACTGACACAGAGCCTCATTAACTCCACGTCTCTCTCGCAGTGCTTGGACTCTTTTCTGTCGCCCATCCTCCTCCCAGATGTTTACATCTGCACTTCTCAGTCTCATGGTGCTGCCAGAGAAACATTTAACCCCAGTCCCCATAAACCATCCAACGGAGGCTCTCGGCTTCCTCCCCACCGCTTCTCCACTCTCACTCATAAGCTTCCTATGACATGTATACACACAAGAGGGAGATGTACTCTCATGTCTAGGTAGCATTAGCCCTCACCACCAGACCTCTGTAGTGTTTGTGTATTGGGTGTGTGCTTCACCAGGGGAATGATGGCCTGGGCCTCTCAGCTCTGGGTGTTGTCTTCTGGTTGCATGTACGGGTTTTTCCCCTCCGTCCACAGGGATCTAAGGCACTTGAGTAGAACAGATCATTCAAGGGTGAAAGTGCACGTGTCCATCTTTAGCTCATGGGGCACCCTAATGGGTATGGTGGAATGACGGAAGTCCAGGATGATGGGACTTCTGAGGAGGTGAAAGGTGGGTGGGCGGGAGGTGAAGGCAGGGTTACTGCATGCAAAGTCGGGGCATGTAGGTCAGTGATCCAGAAGGTTCACGGCCTTCTGAGATGATGGGGAAGGACACAGCGAGGGATGAGAGAGTTGAAACAGCTGGTAGATGTTAAGAGCTGGGAAACCGTAGGTTCCGATGTCACGAAACGGCTCGTCCCAGTGACCCCAAAACCTCTCACATCTAGCCCAGGTCCTCTGTGCTTTGGCCGTGGCCCTCGACAGATTGATGCGTCCCACGCCGGTGAGGGGTCAAAGTTCACCTTACAGACTTGAACAAGGAAACGGTTAATGCCTCAAAGCACTGACCACAGAACACATTTTTAATTGGTTCAGGGCCATCAGCCCCCCCCCCACTCGTACACACAAGAAAGAACGCAAATATGCCGACTTTGAAAGTGTAATCATCCTCCATGCTGTGCACCGAGCAACCGCCACGTCGGACTGTTGAACTGCTCAGTCCTGTAATGGATGGATGACCTGTCCAGGGTGTTTCCCCGCCTTTTGCCCATTGAGCACTGGGATAGGCTCCAGCATGACCCCCGAACCTGAGAATGGATAAGCTGTTGACGACGGGTGGATGGATCTCCATCCTGATACCCACGGTGGATTTGAACCCATAGCCCCTGGTTCGTTAGTTCCCAGGGCACGTGATTTACCCCTGACCTACTGTGTTCCTCATCATCGTCATTATTGACATGTTGATGCCAAACACGTCATTTTGTATTTTGATTTAAGGTTATTTTTTGCTTGGGGCTCTTGAGCAAGACATGTATCTGCTGAGGTGGAGCCAGTCGTAGGCCTTGGTGTACAGGCCCCCTCTAAATTGGAAAGAAAGTGTGGTCCGAAAAGAAAATCGTGTCAGTTACATGAAGGACAGGCAGATGGATGCTGTGGCTGCTCACATTGATCTAAATGTTTGCTTGTTTTTCCAAACAGGGCGAAGTACTTCCGAGGGAAGAAGCTGAATGGGGATTATGAGATCCGCGTGGAACAGGTAGGATCATTCTCATGCTGCTGTATATGGTATTTTATTCTCTCATAGGACACTTTGAAAGTCTATTAGTACGAGTGTGTGACCTGGTTCAGCAACTCTTTGTGAAACACAGATATGAGGTAGTGATGACGTTTGTTTTCTACTACCACTACTACTACTACTTCCGTATTCCCCATTTTTGAGCAGTTGATGGCAAGTATTTGAACTTTTGCACCTTCCTCATCTCTACTCCTCACATCCGCACTGTCCCCCCTCTCGTTCACACACATACGTATTGCATCTTGCTCCTCCTGACTGTCATTCCTGTTCTCTCCAGTGTATCCCTCCACTTCTCCAGACTGAAAACAGCCCTAGGACGTGCTCCAGCATACTTGGCTTTATTAGATTTCAACAGGCTGTGTCTACCAACATCTACTTAAAAAAATCACCTTAGTTCTAAAGCTAGCTTATTTTAAGCTAGGACTGCGGCATCAAGTGTGTATGGAAATTTGTCAACTAAATTTGTCCATCCATCCATTGTCAACCATTTATCCAATGTCGGGTCGTGGGGTCACCGTGGAGCCTATCCAGTGCTCATTAGGCACAAGGTGGTGAAACACCCTTGACAGGTTTCTATTCCATCTCAGGGCTTTAAGCAGTTAGGGCTTCAGTGTCTTGCTCAAAGACACGCTTTCCGTAGGGGCTAGGGATCAAACCACCAAATTTCCAATTATTAGATGACTGCAATGTAAAAGATAAAAGCTAAGGTCTAGACACGCGTGAGTTACAATAGCTTGATAGTATATAATTTCCCACAAAACCCAGTTTGGCGGTACATCTGTAAGCCATTGTTGTCTTTGAAACGGAGTGTTGGATCTTTTATGGGAGAAAGAAAACTACAGACGCAGAAAAGCCGGACCAGTGACTTTTACAGCCCAGCTGCTCAGATCTCCTGCCGCTGTGGTCACATCCCGTCCTTCTGAACCCCGACAAGCGGAGCAGAGGGGGAGCGGGCTGGCGGGGGCTGGATGGTAGAAGTCAAAACCAAGTTTGTTTGCTTTTCTGAAAGACATGAATTAAGTTTGCTTGGGATTCCTCATCTGGTGGCGTGAACCCAAAACATGTGGCAGCATTAATTAGGGCCCCTTAAATCAACAGTGAAGGGGACCACAGTGGGTCACGCCCCATGTGGCTCCAGAGTCTGGCTAGCTCACAGAGTGGTGGTGTTGACCTACTTTGTTCTCGCCAGACTCTCGTCTCCTTTCCAGAATCCCCATCTCAACTTCAAGGAGAACCAGCCAAGCGCTAATTGCCCTCCGCTGCAGGCTCCACCTTGCCGCTTCAGGCCTCCTCATAGGCTGTCCTCATTCCATGCAGGGAGTCCCCATGATGCCAGAAACCTAATCCCCGTGTGAAAAGTTAGCGTTGTGGCGAGATGAAGTCTTTCAGATGAGGACAATAAAAGCAGAGGCAGAGGTCTCTCTCTCTTTCTCTCTCTCTCTTTCTACCTCTCCTTCCCTGTCTTTTCTCTCAGCATCTCTCCACCATCTCTCTAAACCGGTGCCCGCATGCTCCAAACGGACATAACTCATTCTCCTGCTGCTCCGCTGCCATATAAGGAACCATGCACCCTCTAGCACACAGGCGTGTGATGCTGAGAGACTCTGAGATTCTTGATGTCTGTGTGTCTGAGACAGGGAGGAGAGAGAATCAGGCTTACCTCGACATATTATTTACGGTCTACCCATTCAACTATGCTCATCCCCCACCACCAGCAAACCTTGTGAATACCGATGGGCAATTTATATGCTGACCAAACGGGTAGAGTCCGTCCCCGGTCTTTCCAGAAAGTGTGTCAAAGTGTCCTTGTGCAAGACACTGAGCCCCTGACTGCTCAAGCCCTGTGGTGGACTGGTGACCAGGGTGTCTCCCCAGCCCTCACTCAATGAGCGCAGGTCACGAGTCCATCTCAGGACTGGAACAATTTGGGGTTCAGTGTGTTGCTCAAGGACACGTTGACACACTTTCTGCAAGAAGCTGGGATTGAACTGCCGATCTTCTGATTCCCCCCCCTGAGCCTTGCTGGCCCTTGTGCACCACGATTCTCAGGAGAGTGAACGTTGAGTTATTTTGAGGCTCCAGCACTCTGAAGGTGATAGGAAGGACTGAGAGTGAGGTCAGCGTGCAGACCGGCAGCTTTAAGCTGGCCTGTTTCCTGACTGGACCCTCTTATGTCAATCCTCAGGCTGCAGTAACTGTTCTCTGTCTGCATTTCAAAGTGTCTCATTCCTCATGATGTGCAGAAGAAGCTAGCGGAGGCTTTGTGTTTGCACCAGGCGGGCATGGTGTCCACTTTTCCCCTCAGCCTGGCAAGACGTAAACACTGCAATCGACATAATTTGACAAATTTGTCCGGGAGGCCTGCAGATGGTCAACGAACAATGGTGGCTCTTCAGGTTCATCCTGTATGTCTGTCTGTTGGCCAGGCTGCCGGCGGCCAACATCTGCTCAGCAGTATGACCTCAGCGGGAGCAGAGCACCTCCGCCCGCTCCTCGCTCCCCTCCGCCACTATACCGCCGCAGCCCATTTGCTGTCTATTATCCGTAGCCCTTTCTGGCTCACACTTGCACCCAATGGTGCAGGGCATCTGTGTTGATCTTGCTCCAAGTGGATGACTTGTTTTGGTCCCCCTGCCGGGGTTCTGGTGGGTCACCAGGGTTTATAGATCGGCGGATGAATGCCGCCTGTTGTTCTGTTGAGTTTAGCACCCGTGTGGGGTAATCGAGTCGTAGCACCTCAGAGGATCGTTTTCACCGTGGAGCAAGGTGTTTGTGATTACCAGCAAATGCTCCACACACATGAACGCCACCCTTGAGGCCTCCAAGTTGCATCAGTGTGCAAGTCAGCCAAAGTGAACAAGCAGTGGCACGGGTTCATAAAATGACTGCCAACAAATAAGCTCTCCCCGATCCTGAGCCGGAGAGAGGACGACTGTTTCCTCAGCACTGCCGCGTGTTGCCTCACAGTGAAATGTTAGATATGGGGTAGAGGACATCTGGACATTGTCTACTACAGGTTCTTTGGCAGTTCGACCCCCGACCCCTGTAGAAAGTAGGTCCAAGTGTCCATGAGCAAGACACTGAACCCCTAACTGCTCGAGCCCTGTGATGGAGAGGTGACCTGTCCAGGGTGTCCCCCCACCTTTCACCCAACGAGCACTGGGATAGGCTCCCGCATGACCCCGTGACCTGACTTCAGATAACTGTGTGATGATGGCTGGATGGATTATGACCATCTAAGCCTGTGTCCGTCCCCACAACATGGTGACCATGAATGACATGTAAACTGGAACTCTGTCACACGCCCCCGTGCCGGTGTTGACAAGGTGACACAGTGACCCCTCACTACAGTACCTCTTTGTTAGGAGGGTGCTCAGGGGCGGTGATGAACAATGAACTTTGTCTCTGCACAAATTTATAGTCGCTGCTACTGGAACACGCGTTTTGTCCGACTGCAGACAAATGCGAAAAAATGCTTTTGTGCAGCCCATCACATTCCTCAGGAGATACAGTAGAGTTTGAACACAGGCCCGTTGTGTCCCTCAGCGCCATCTCCGTCCCCTGATTCGGCCCGACGCCATCTTATTTCAGCCCTGAATGCAGGTCAGCAGATGAGAATAATCAGCTCTGGGGCAGTTGTACCATGTATCACTTCCTGTTTTCCTTTCCCAGGGCAGGAGCTGCCCTCGAGGCAGGGGTATGAATGTGTTAGCCTAACGGTAACCATGGTGCTGGGAAAAGAGGCTCATGTCCTGCGTGTTGGGCCAGTGTCCCACACTGACTGCTTCATCCATTACCGCCCAATGACAGCGCTCTTTGCTGCTGCTCTTGTCCAATCACAGAAGACTTGGCACGTCTTGGTGGCTCTTGCCAAGAAGTCGCCCACGCTCTGTTTTTATCTGGTCGCAGCAAATGTCAGTGTGGGCCCTGCCAAGGGGAGGCGAGTGTGCATCTGTGCGGCCTCATGCGTATCGACATTCGAGCGTTGTGCAACTCACACTGAAGACCTTTGCACTGCGTAGAGAGCTTATATTTGTGCGTGCATGTGAGTTACAGCGTGGGATGACAAACGGTACTCATGCATGAGTGTGTGCACATTGGTTTTGGTGTGCACGTTCTGCCTTCGAAAGAGGAGCGCTCCGTGGGCACAGATGTTCCTCTCAGGCGTGCATCTGCAGAGAGGTACTGAGGAGAGGACGGCAGCCAAGTCGGCCTCCTCGAGGAGAGTTGAGTGTGAGTGGTGCCTAGTTGTCCTGTAAATGAGATTACAGAGAGACAGGGGAGGGGGGGGCTTGGTAAGTTGGAGAGAGAAACCCTGTGCAGGTCACCAGTCCATCCCAGGGGACAGTTAGGGGAACCGTGTCTTGCTCAAGGACACTTTGTCACACTTCGCTGGAGTTGAACCTGCAACCTTCAGACATCCGCTCTGCTCACTCCCTTTACTCCCATAAACCTCCCCCACGTTAGTGTCTCTGCTCTTGAGAGTGATGTAAAGGCTAACAAGCCTGCCGACTGTGAGGTACGTTTGAGCCCGCGGTACAACAAGCTGAAACCACCCGTCGTGACCCCCAGAGCCTCACCTCCTTCCCGCCCGTGCCCAGTTTCCAGTCCCTCTCTGAGGAAGTGTGTGGTAAGTGCAGTCGGAGGGAATTAGCTTAATGGACGAGTGTCAGGTTTCATCTAACGGCCACATTCTCTCAGGGATGTCGGCTCAAATGATTAATGCCAATGAGTCAAACTGGAGGACCATAAGATGACTTCTGGTCATCCACAAGAGGACCTGAGGCTGGTCTTCCTCACAGGAAGACGTTCCTGGTGGCCATGTGGAGTTTTGTACATTCTCTCTGTGGTCTCCTCAACTTCCTCTGTGTGCTTTGGTTTCCTCCGCCAGTCCACACATGTTAGATGAATTGCAGACCGTAGACTGCCCGTAGGTATGAATGGCTGTAAGTGTGAGCGGATGTGTGTGGAGCCTGTGCTGGAATGGCTCTGAATGAATGATGATTTCTGGAGCATTTGAACCAGAGCTGGGCAACGTGTGATATAATCTCATTACTGCGATATGAGACCACGGGGGCTGCGCTAGCTCAGCGGTAGAGCTCACGCTTTGGAACTGATGAGCCGCATAGCTCAGGAGGTAGGGCGGTTCCATCTCTGGTCCTTTTAGAAAGCATTTCAAGGTGCCCTTGAGCAAGGCACTGAATCTCTAACTGATCAACCCCTGAGATGGAATGGTGACCTACCGAGGGTGCTTCCCTGGCTTTCACCCAATGAGCACTGGGATAGGCACCAGCATGACCCCATAACCCAGCTTCAGATAACTGGATGGATGGAGGATTGGTTGGATGGATGGAGGATTGGTTGGATGGATCACCACATTGGTATCTACGACTCTCTTGTAGAGTGCAGACAAATCTCTTCTCACAGAGTGAAGTCAGCTGATACCGTTCATGCCAATGAGCATCCTTCACAGAGCTCTCTTATCCACTCTGATGTGATTGGACAAATTCAGTTAAGCTCCTGGATCTTCGAAGAAAGGACCCTTGCGGAAAATCCATGTCATTGTGTTTGTAACAGGAGAGGCGTCGAACAAGTTCATTTCGTCAGACGGATCCAACACAATGCCGAGGCCACTCGGGTCACTCGGCTTGCCAGCCCCAGTGGATTTCCACATGACGGTGGATGGCTGTTGGAGAGTAAATCGAATTGTTGCTCCATCGTCCTCGTCAATCCAGAAAGTCAGTTCCCAGGAAGTCGACACTCTACCGAGTGTTGAAGACTCTGTGGGAGTTTAAGTCAATAAAACGCCCGATTTCATTCCCCATCTGGGAGGCCTCAGACCAGGATAACCTGATTTACTGCCTTTTTAGTAATATCTCTCTCTCTCTCTGTCTCTCTGCTTCTCTGTCTCTCTCCTCTTCCTCCCCCTTCTCCACTTCTTAAACTGAAGAAATTTGAAACTGATTGAAATTAAAGGATGCATTTCCTGAGCATCCATCATACTGGGTCGTCTTCTGAGTCTCTGAATGGCATCACGAGGCCTTCCACTACAGCAGCTGTATTTAGTGTTGCTACTCGTATTTTCTTATACAGAGTAGAAGAAGAAACTTTATTTGTCACTGTACATACAAACAACAAAACGGGTTCCCTGCATTTAACCCATCCTGTGGTATAGGAGTAGTAAACGCAGGAGCACTTGGGGGTTTATTGTCTTGCTCAAGGACACCTGGACACACTTTCTGCTGAGCCAACAATTTTCCGATTGCTTGAAAACTGCCCTACCTGCTGAGCTATGCTGCCTGGATGCTGCAGCTGCCCACTACTCCTTAACAATAGGATGGGCTAAATGCAGAGAATGCATTTTGTTGTATGTATGAACAATGATACATTAATAAAGTTTCTCTCTTCTTCTGTGGTCTATATTAGGTCAGTAGCCCACACCAGGAAGTAGGGGTTGTGATTGTCCACCAGTGATGTCATCGGCAGACTGTTTGCCGCTTAATTTCAGGGGGTTGTCAGAGAAACCCAGAGGACAGCTCAGTATTATGGGCACCACGTCAACGTATAGACAGGCAGGTGCGTAGACGGAGAGAGAGGAGGTTGAGCGCTGTGATGGTTTACCAAACTAGACCGAGT
Organism: Regalecus glesne; assembly: GCA_900302585.1. Lineage (NCBI taxonomy): Eukaryota > Metazoa > Chordata > Actinopteri > Lampriformes > Regalecidae > Regalecus > Regalecus glesne. The sequence continues at coordinate 5,559 of OMLC01092101.1, read as the reverse complement.
CCATACCACTGTGGCTTGAGTTCACCTCTGACCCGGGCCTTTGCTGCATGTCACCCCCTCTCTCTCCCCTGCCTGTCCCTTCTCTCTGTCGACTCTTCTATCAAATAAACATGGAAGATGCCAAAAGAGAAATGAAAATCCAATCCAAAAAGACAGGCAGGTCAAAGCAGCAGTGGGATAAAGTACTGTGATGAAACAAAGCAACCCAAAGAGATCTCCGACTGTCCCACAGCCAGAAACAAGACAACCGGACCTATTGTGCACCGCGGGAGCAGTACGGCTATTCTGTAATCCAGAAACGCTTGACTAGGCGCTCAGTCGCCACGTGCGACATCCGCAGACGTGGGTCACCCCATGATGCATTCTGTGATTTCCTGTCTGAACCCTGTTTTGTCTCCTTCTGTCCCCTCAGGCCGAGTTTTCAGAGATCAACCTGGCCTCCTACGTGAACACGGGCTGCACAGTCGACATGCAGGTTACCCGAGGAGGCTCCAAAGTGGTCAGGTAAGACGCTGTCTGGGGTTGCGAGGCGGGTGGAGGCAAGACTTTGGTGACTCGGCACTTGCGCACTTTGCCCACGCGATCCGTCACCTGCCTCAGTGAACTCGCACAAAGCCTTCACTCTCTTACTTCCGCTGGCGATGGTCATGTAACACTGGTTTGTGGTCGGGGACATGGAGTTTATAAAAAGAAGTAACACCAGTAGGGTGATTCACAACACAAAACTGATGTTCCTGCCACGCTTATCCAACTCCCTCAGCTCAAGAAGGAGTGTTACCGACTGAACCAGACGAGTCTAAGATCCTGAAACGTTTTCAGAAAAGCAGCTTCAATTATATGATGAAGAATATTTTTGTATTTGCCATTGTTCATACGTCCAGAGAAATGTGTCCTTTGCATTTAATCCATCCTATAGGAGCAGTGAGCAGCTGCAACACCTGGGCATCAGTTAGGAGTTCAGTGTCTTGCTCAAGGACACTTTGATGCACTTTCTGCAGGGGTCGGGGTATTGAACCATCAATCCTCCAATTACTAAATGACCACCATACCTCCTAAGTTTTGCTGCCCCTAAAATGAGAAACATCAGGGTTTTCATGTCAGTGGTGGACCACACTGCAGTAGTCCAATAGGTCCGACCGAGATTTCCAAATGGACTCCAGCGCATTTGGTAAACGGCTTTCACACCACTCAACAGTCCTGGGTCTGGACCAACGCTTTTCATGTGAAAACCCACATAGTCCTCTCTTGGTTGTCCTCCAACATGCATACTGATTCTGTGCCCCGTGATGAGTTGATTAGATCAGAAATGAATCCACTGCATGCCAGTCAAATGTCAGGCTGCCGCTCCTTCGCTCCCTTTCACAACCTCCTCGGGATATCAGCTTATCTCTCTGTTGCCCTTGGCAGGGTCTTTATATCAACACAATCCCATAAAAATAACTTCCCTTATCGGTGTTGGAACAAATAATGGTGTAGAGAACTCCGCGGACCGTGCTGGGGTGGTTAAGAACTCAGGCGAGGATAATGGCAGATAGAGGCCGGAGACCTGGGCAACAATGCACACAGGTTGCAGTACAGGCTGTTGTTTTAAAGCCACGCTGAGTTCATTGTGCGGGCTGTGTTTTGTTGACTCGAGCAGGCTGGTTGGACCCAGATGATCCGACAGTTGTGGGACAGGAAGAGAGTCCAGGTTACACACGGTGACGTTTTCCGCCGTGTTTGTTGGTGTTGCTTTTTAGCCACCGCACTTTGACGACTGCAGTCTGATTGGCCGAGGACTATTGATTAATGGAAGCAAGATACCGTCTGACTTAACTCACAATCCACCAAGCAATAAACGTCCATGCCTGCCACTATTTCTGAAAGCATCTGGCAGCATGGTGACCCAGCGGTTGGCACTGTGGTCTCACAGCAGCAAAAAGGTCCTGGGTTTGAATCCTATTCCAGGTCCTCTCTGTGTGGAGTTTGCATGTTCTCCTTGTGACAGTCCGGTTTCCCCCTCCCCACCATTATAAGAGCATACATGTTAGAGTTAATATTCCTGCCTGTGCCGCTGAGTGAGGCAATAGGATAAAGAACTGGACTGGTCCCTACTATAGCTCAGGAGATAGGATGATCCTCTTATAATCAGAAGATTGGTGGTTTGATCTCCTGCAGAAGGCGTGTGGAAATGTCCTTAAGCAATACACTGAGCCCTTAACTGCTCAAGTCCTGAGATGGAATGGTGACCTGTCCAGGGTGTTTTCCCCACTTTTCGCCCAATGAGCACAGGGATAGGCTCCAGCATGACCCTGTAACCCAACTTCAGATAAGCATTATATGATGGATTTTCTCTTCCGGAAATATACAATATTTTTTAAGCAATGATCATTCTACACAAGCCCAAACCTCAACTAATAGGATTAAAGTGAGAATGAGAGACAAATAGCCTTCTACTAGGCAATAGCTAAAATCACCGGGCTGTCATTGGCTTTCAGTCAAATCACTATCCCCCTGTTCAATTAACTCCTAACTAATGCCAGTGATGAATTGGATGGAAGGAATACTGTTTCTAGATATTTGCGCGTCTCTTCCTTTCTGTGTACACGAGTGGTTGCAGTGGGATCAAACCCACTATGTTTGACTTAGAAGCGTGCAGTCTTCCGCTGAGCCACGACAGCCCCCAAATGTAGCAGAATGGTGCTTCTTCCCATATTTATAGTTCCTGGTTGGAGTGTGGTGCTTTTGTTTTCATTAAAGGTCTCAAAATTAAAGGCCGTGTACCATTTAGTGTGACCTTTGACCTCTATCGACAGGCGCACTCCCTGAAAGAAATCCCCTCCGCTGGCTCAGCGGTGCGGTGCACTTTCTCACAGTTCTGTGGTTTCAGTGTTTATCCGTGCAGATAGTTCCATGGAATCGCATCTCTCCTGTGTCCCGTTTGCTGAGCGTAC
>OMLC01092099.1:0-10005 GCA_900302585.1 Regalecus glesne | reverse complement strand
AGGTTACCAATGACCTCCACTGGTACTGTTGGCCAGCACAGTGCCGGTGGAAATTACACTACTATTGGCTAAAGGAGAAGGAGAGGGGGGAGGAAGCCATGGCCAGAAGCAGTAGGAGAGGAAGAAGGTGGGAGTGTGGAGGAATATTGGCACTTTGACTGGTAAAGGGAGAGAATGGACCAATATGATGGAGTGAAGGAAGGTAGATATACTGTATGTGCACGAGACCTGTTGGAAAGGGGATGAGGCCAAGAGGATCGGGGGTGGGTTCAAACTCTTCCACAATGGTACCGATAGGAGGAGAATGGGGTAGGGGTAATTCTGAGGGAAGCTTATGTCAAGAATATGTTGGAGGTGAAGAGCGTGTCGGACGGAGGGATTAGACTCTAAGGTATCTAATGGCATGCATTGTCCCTATGAAAGGAGTTATTTTATAATAATGAGGGATACCTTAAGGATTTTAAATTGCCTTTGTCTGATTACAGAAGCCTTGGAAGTAGGTCATTAAGTAGGTGATGGTGGGGGTCTTTGAGATGGCGTCATGGGGGGGAGACTTCTTTTGGTGATTGTGGTTTAGTGGATCAAAGCTTTCTCTGACGGAACCCTTTCACATGTGGTTAATCTTAATACGCCCTCCAAACTCTCTCATCCTGCTTTCACCAGGACCGTAGACTGAAGTCACTGAGCAAATCTCTGCTCGGGGAGATTTCCAGATTACTGCAGATGGAAAAGACATGAAGAAGAAGAGAGAACACACACCGAGTCTTGACACATAATGACGTCGGTTCATTTGGCTTGGTTGGTAATGCAGTGAAGAGTGGTCCGCTCTACATGTCCTGGTCACCTCGGCGGTAGAGTGCATGCCTCCAAGTCAGGCCTGGCGGGTTTGACCTCACTGTAGGGCATCAGGGGCGGCATAGCTCAATGGGTGGGGTGGTCATCTGGCGATTGGAAGCTTGCAGATTCGATTCTCCGTCCTGCAGAAAGCATGTTGAGGGGTCTTTGAGCAAGACACTGAACCCCCTAATTGCACCCCGGGTGCCACATAGTGGCAGGTCACTGCTCCTAAATAATAGCATGGGTCAAATGCAGAGAATTGCAAATTTTCCCTTGTTTGCCTGATAAGGGAACAATTCTTCTTCTTATCATTATTATTATTATCATTATTATCATCATCAGGAAAAGGCCTTAATCCTTCATGTTCTGTGAATGTGAGGCATCCATAATGAAGTGCTTTAAATGGCCACTAGACTAGAGAAGTGCTAAGTCCGTTAAGAGCCTGCTCTGTCCCCAGTATCTGTACAGTATATATAAAGCTAGGGGCTGCATGGCTCAGGAGGTAGACCGGATCATCTAGTAATCGGAAGGTCACTGGGTCAATCCCTGGCTCCTTCAGGAAGCATTCTGAAATGTCCTCGAGCAAAACACTGAACCCCTAACTGCTCCCTCGGTGCTGCAGCTGCTACAATATGGGTTAAATGCAGAGAACAAATCTCATTGTATGTATGTCCAAGGACATGTTAATAAAGCTTCATAATGAATTCTCGCTTTCAGAAATCCAAAAATTAGATATGGCCATTACACTGTAAAATATAGTCATTAAGGAACTCTACAGAAATACACTTGCATATCATTTTGAGAAATTAATGGTAAATCCCAAACACAGAAAAATGAATCATATATCAACACATCACAGTTTATTGCACAGCGAACACTGTATGAAACACAAGAGACATGGACATTTCAGTGTGTGAATCTCAAGTAGCACAGCTTTGAAGTTTTACATAATGTCCAGTTCTCCTAGACAGGCAATTTTCACTTGAGGAGAATTTCCAACGCGTGTCATTTTAGTGAGCCTCTCGACTCCATCTTGCCCTATCTCCTGTGTGGAGCCTGAAGTGTGTGTTAAGATGCGCCGACTGGTTGAAGCATTTCCCACAGATGTGGCAGCAGAAAGGTTTCTCCCCGGTGTGGATGCGGTGGTGCCTCTTCAGCATGCTGACTGTGGTGAAGCCCTTTCTACACACGCTGCAGTTGTAGGGCTTTTCTTTGGTGTGCCACCGCATGTGCACCTCCAACTGGCAGGCAAAACTAAAACCCTTGCCACACTCTTTGCAACAGTGCCACTTCTGGACACTTTGGGTTTGGTGGGAGGGCCGTGGCTGTGAAGGCTTGAGGGATCTGACATTTTTTAAATACAGCATACGTGTACTTTGCTTTCCGTTTGAGTGAGGTGTTCTTTGCTGCCCCCCGGATTCTGATATGGTTGCTCTTTCCTGAGTTCTCTTAGTGTGCGCTGCATCAACGTACCTGCCACTTGGAGATGCTATGGAATTTGAGCTAACAGCAACCAAGGAAGCTGAGCTGTTTGTTGGTTGAAATAACTTACTGTCTTCTCCATCACTCTCCGTCTTAATGTCCTGGGATAGCACTGACGGTGATGTAACACTTCCTCTGCAACACAAACTTTGAGTGTGTTGAAAATGAGACTTTTGTGGTGGCCCAACCTTAACACAAATTACTTCTGCAAGGGTAGCCGTGGTTCTTCCTTCAATTTGATTATCTTTTTGACTGCCACCAAGGTCGCTCTCCTCTTTAATCCGCGGTGGTAACTCAGGTTCCTCTTGGCCCAGGCTACATTTCTGTTTGTACTCAAATGGTTGAGGCCCTGACGGGTGCTCATTCTCTTCAGTCTGGATGGGATATAAATCTAAAAGATGTAGAAAAACAGTTGACATACATGAACAAGTTTTGAACCATACAGGTTGACATTGGTGAACTACGACTACCATTACTACTAATAGTAGTGGTAGTTGTATACAAGACAACCATTTTACACACTGACATACACAGATACCATACACTGATGAGCCAAAACATTATGACCACCTAAAAGTCAACTGAATAACCTCATAGTCAAATTGATAGATGCAGGAGAAATGGGCAGGAGTGAAGACGTAAGTGACTTTGACAAGGGTCAAATTGTTATGGCCAGACAACTGGGTACAACAATGTTACAATGTCATTTAGCAGACACTTTTATCCAAAGCGACATACATATGAGACTTCATACAATACAATCCAGGATCTGATTAGGAGAAGCAACGTGGGCATGAGCCATAAGGTCAGTTTGAGTCCAATAGGACAGAGGTGCCAAGAGGCAGTGCATAGACCCCCCCCTTTTAGGGATTTGAGGCCCTGTTCTGGGGGTACAACCAGGAGCCTTAGTATGTCAAAGTCCAAGGAGTTAGTTCATCAAGAACATCAGCGCTAAGAGACTGAATAAGAACACATTCCCACACTGGGGATCACAAATAGTCTAGCTAGTGACTTGGAGCCCTGTAGTTTTGATACAACCAGGGGCCTTTCATTAAGTACATCAAGTACAGAGGTAATTGTGAGAGAGCTGGGTCTTAATTGCATCTCTGAAACAGCAAGACTTATGGGGTATTCTAGGTCAGCAGTTTTGAGTACTGACTGATAGTGGTTCAAGGAGGAACGAACCAGCAACAGGGTGTTGGATCCCCAAGGCTCATTAATGCAGGAAAGCAATGAAGGTTATCCCATCTGGTCTTAATGGACAAATTCTACTGTGATAAAAAGTCACAGAAAATTGTAATGATGATTGCAGGAGGAATGTGTTCCAGCACACAGTGCATCACATCCTGCTGCTGATGGAGGCTGCGTAGCTGCAGACTGGTTAGTACCCATGATGACCCCTGTCTGGTGTCAAAAGTTCATAAAATGGGCACACAGGTGTTGGAAATGGACTTTGTAGCAGTGAAAAAAGGTCACCTGGTCCAATGATTCCCGTTTTGTTTTAGATCACGTGGATAGTCATGCAAGTATGAGCTATTTACCTGTGGAAGTAATGCCACAAGGATGCCCTGTGAGAAGATCCTAATCTGGCGGAGGGAGCGCTATCTCTGGGTAATGTTCTGCTGGAAAACCCTGGGTCTGGTTTTCAGGTGGATGTCAATTTGATACTTGGGACTCACAAGCTACAAAAACCATCACTGCAGACCAGGTACACCCTTTCATGGCAATTGTATTCCCTTATAGCAGTGGGCCTCTCTCAGGAGGATAACATGCCTTGCCACATGGTATACATTGTGTGTGAATTATTTGAGGAACAAGAAATGTTCAAGGTCTGGCCTTCACCTTCTGCAAATCTCAATCTGATTGAATATATATGGGATGTGGTGGACCAACAAGTCCAATCCTTGACGGCTTGGAGGCCTTGAAGGACATGCTGCGAATTTTTTGGTGCCAGATAACCATGGGACACGCCTTCAAGGGTATTGTAGAGACCATGCTTCGGTGGGTTGGTACTGTTTTGGCAGCACATGGAGAACAAAATGCATGTGGTCATAATGTTTTGCCTTATCAGTTCACATACGTGCGTACTTACATGTAATCACAAACACATAGCACAAAAAACACTAAGTCACCTGGGCTCTTTGTTTATGCTGTCAAGTCATTTTATGACAACACCACCCACCCCCAGATGTCCTTAGCATAAAACCAGCACAGGAGGTTTCCATGGCGCTTCTTTACCTGAGTGAAGTATAAGACGTTGAACGGCAACGCTCAGTAGCCGTTTGAGACGCTCATTTTCCTCCTTTGAACGGATAATCTCACTCTGGTATTCCACCACCATGTTCTTCACGGCTGTGAATATGTCGTCGGCAGCCGCTGTCAGTCTCTCGTTAAGGAACATGTTTAATTGCTCCAATTTCGCCATACTGGAAGGTATTTCAATAGACGTCCCAGTGTTTACATCTGTTCATCCGGAAGTGATGACAAAGGCCCCCCGGCACGCTGTCTGCCGCGAGGTAATCTTCTTCGCTTTTATTTGTCTTCTTCTGCTACTTCTTAGATTTTATTGGCGGATAGCATACGAATTGTTGCATTACTGCCATCTACTGAATTTTGTTGTACCCTACACTGCTACTGTTAAAAGGTTGAATAAGGTTTTAGGATAAAAACTTTTAAGTGATGCTCCAGCATATCTAACTATACTAAGGCAACAATGACCATTCAGTGAGTACATGGCAATGATGCCAATGAGACGATTATAAAACTATAATGAAAGTATTTTATTGAAATTTTGTAACTTAGAAGTCACTACTGAGAGTAGCATCTTTGAAAGGGTTAGAATAGGTGCAAAACATGTATAAAGATCAACAAACAATAAGAACATTTGCCGTATCACAGACACTGGCAACTATCAGATAATGTGAACTCAGAGACATGACAGAGGCCATACATATATACAATAAAACAACCCACTGAAATGAAGGGAGTTACACTTGATCAGAACACAATAATAAAATGACAGAAACAGTCCCTGAGTTGTTTCATAGTCAGGAAAATACCTATATTTACATAAAGCATATCAAAATGCAGCAATCACTCATGTCAAACATTATTATTTTTAGACTGGGGACTGTGGTTTCCCAGCAGTAGAGCGTGCTTTGGAAATGACAAGCAAGATATCACTGAGTGGATCCCACCACAGGGCATCAGGAAGGGTATCCAGCCTAAAACCCCCTGTTCCATTTAGGTCTCTGTCCACCCCCACAATGTTGGGACTAATCATGACATAAAAATTGACCTTATTAACATTTTAGGATCAATTTAGATATATCAAAGGACAGTAGGCAGACTATGCAGAATGGGTATACGATATCAATTGATCATAGAAATTAGAATAAAGAAAAATGAAACCATGCCAGTCTTTACAAATTTCATATTTTTTTTACCCAGTTTGAACTTTATTTTTCTTATGGGATACCAAAACATGTTTTTTTCTGTAGGAATCTTGGAAAAAAAGGCAAAAAGCAACACTGCCGTTTTTCCAACAATCAGGATAAGTCAGATGTAAAAATCAAGACATGATATGGAGGATGGAGAACTAGCCAGTGAAGTGCGGGCTTGCTAGATAGACCTAAAACTCAATTCCTTAATTAATTTACTTATCTGTTGCATACACAGTACACAGAATTTGCTTCTCTCAGTAACGGTTGAGCATTAGTGGGCAATGCAAATAGTTAATACAGATGAACTCTTAGAGTCCTGTCTCGAAAATTACCTGAGACTATTCTATACAGTATCCCCCATAACAAATGATAGCTGATTTATATTCTGAGAAAAGAGAAAATGCTATAAAATTGCAACTATTAAAACCTACACAATGTAGAGCATTTGTTGGCTCGTCAAGTTGTGTGCAGAAATGAACAAATATAACCATGGATTGTTTGAAAGAAGAGCTCTAAAATCTAAGACAACCCTTTAAAACTACTAACTTTGCAACCAAAGTTTGTAGTTTTTGTGAATCTTAATTCAACAGATATACTGAAAAATGGGCTTTAAGAAATTCAAGAAAATCCTCTGTAGCAACCTGTGGATGACTGCCGTTATTTGATAACGATCAGCTTTTAGGGAGGTTACTGCATTTCATGAAAAAATAAAACAGATAATGGGACAAGAATGAGTAGGTATTTAAAATCTCCTCGTCAGGTCCCTTAGCTATCAATCATCTCAGACAACTCCAGCAGCAGATCATCTTCTCCCATGCCAGGATCTACATCTTCCTCCAAATGGTCATCTGTGAATTCATTCATCAGTTCATCAAAATCATCTACAGCCAAAGCAGAGGAGGTAGCAGAACCAGTGGAAAGAGGTCCACGAGATGTTGCCAAGCTATTCCTCCGTGACTTGCCCTGGGTGGGAGTTTTCAATACAGGACTATAGGGAAAGGGAAATAAGTTATTATTCTCCAATAGAAGTCATTAGAAAGATAGATCTCAAAATAGCTGACAAGTCCTTTACCTCTGAGGGATAATGGATGCCTCCCTGGCTGCAGCAGCAGTAGTAGGTAATGTTTGAACAGGGCTCTGCTGGAAAACAGGTACTGTCTGGAGCTCCTCCGTCAGGGTGCTAGCTATAGGGCTGCTGGAAACTACGAGGTTAACTTGGCCATCTGCACTGGAGGATATCTGAACAGAAAATAAATACCACTGACGGTTATCAATAGCAGCAGATGGTTTGAGTTTTATAAGACACAAACTCTCCTTTTTCATGCATATGAATTCCTTTTTTTTCACCTTGACTCAAGTCAAGTAGTTTCAGATCATCTTTACTCATGTCTACAACTTCAGAAAATTATCAATACCAAGTAATTTCTAAGTAACCACATAAAAAAACCTAAAACAACACGGCAGGGTCCTTTTTCCTCTGGACAGATGTGAGGTCCACGGGGATAGTATGACTCTGTAAGAAAAGAGGGGGGCCCCATGAAGCGGTTGAGAAGTTGTACTTAAGATCTTCCAGGTGGTTACAATTCGATGGCACCTTTGGGCTCTTAGTACCAATCCAAGTGGATTAGGGACTACGGTAGACCCAGCAACATCAAGTTTTGTGTTCCAAGTTCTCTGGCTTGGAGGAACTGGTAAGGTATCTTCAGTTTGCATCCCCTTGCTCATAGGTGGTGCCATAGCTGACCTGAATGCTAGCCTGATAATCTAAAAAATGAGCATAGACTGCAGGTGCAATAGACCTTCAGTTTCCCAGTCCAAAATAGGCCTGTTCACAAAGAAACATGTCAGCTGGTTGTATCTTGAATGAAGGGAGAAGAGGAAATAGTTTGTTGAGTCTGGATTGATAGTTTCTGGATACAGAACTGTTGATGTCAGGGGAAGCTCCTTCAGGAATCCAGCCAGAAGCAATTGGAGCAGAATTGAAGCTAGCTAGGCAACTCTGCGACATGAATGGACCAGAATAAAAAGCCCTAATTTAAGCCATGCTGTGATGCACTCCCACATCACTTAAGCTGACCTCAAAAGGATCCGTCTGGCTCCTCCCTCTATTGAGTAGGAAAGCAATGGCCATCCCAGCATACAAGGGCAACAAGTAACAACCTATTCAAGTGAGCCACGGCTGCCATTGTCCCAGTTTTTTTTAATATTAATTCACTTTTATTGATTCCTACTTTTCCAACAATTCGCAAAAAAAAGGATGGTCTTCAAAACCTACCCCGCCTTGTCCACAGGTCCTCTTCTGCAGTGGTTCATCCAGTACCGTGGAGGCACTGTTGAGAGGTTTCACTGCAGCTACAGCAGATCGCTCTTCTGTCTTGGTTTTCTGACCCGGCTTCACCTGCATTGCAGGCTTTATAACAGAGGGCTTCACATTTAATCTAGGCCTCACTAGAACACAAACAAAGATGAAAGTATATTTAACGGGATAAATGTGACAGTAGGAAAACATTCAGATTATTTCAAAAAAGTTTGATTAATTAGTATCACAGATATATAACAAACTACTGAATTAAATATATAATAGGATGGATTAAATGCAGAAGATAAAGTGGCTATCTTTCTTTATACATCAACTATATAAGGATGAAAGAAGGTACCTTTGGGTTCAGTTTGCCCAGGGGATTTTTTCAGAGAATTAGTTTGTGTCTTTTCAACAGGATGTTCTTCCACAGAGGCGCTCTGGGCAATTGTTTTTGCCTGTTTGGCTGGTGTGTTTGGGGAGCTCCTCTTCCTCCTTCCTGAGGATATATTGGAGCTGTTGGAGGTATTTGAGTGGGTTTGTATCTCTGTTTGTTGTAGTAGAGGTCCCTGGTTCAGGGTCGAAGCTGTGTGTGAGACTGTAATGGTATTAGAAGTGCTGTGTAAAGGTGAGACAGCCTTGGGTTTAAGGTTTGTTTGTTTGCCAACAGGGGTCTCTTGAGTCAGAGTTGTGACATCAGAGGTTGGGCTGACATTTGGTGGTGTAACTTTGGCTCTGATGGGGACCTTCCTCTTCAGGGCAGAACCAGTTGGCAGTTTCAGAGAAGGCTCTGATTCAACAAAACCTTGAGACTGGGTGGTAGAGGAGGCCTGCTCTTCCAATTCCTGCTTGCGGAGCCGTTTCTCACGCATTATCTCCTCAAAAGTCTTAACCTTGATGTCATTGCTAGATGCAGGAATATCCTAAAGGCCATCAAAGAGAATAAGGGTGTTTATTATCATTTACAAACATTTCTTATGGAGATTAACATCTCTCATGGGAATCTGAATGTCAGGTCATACCTCAGTACCACATGTGGGAGTGTTATCCGGCACGTTTGTCACATCTGCCATCTTTTGTGTAGTGATGCTGGCTGTAGGTTCAAAAAAAAAATCTTAGAAAATACAGAACATGGTATGGTAATAATCAATATTGAATATTGACATTCACTCCAATCAACAATATTTACAACAATCTTTTCAATTATGCCATTTCACTGTATAGGACATATCCATTAACATATGTCGTCCTAAATAATGAGTGCATTCAATTGTTCTGGGATATGGGGCGGAAAATTGGAGTGTGGGTGTGAAAGAATTGAATAAACTGGTTTCGACAGAGAGGAAGATGCTGAGGATGATGTGTGGAGTTACATTGAGGGACAGGATTAGTAGCTCGGAGGTTGCAGAAAGGGTGGGTGTAGAGTCGATAGAAAAGTGGTTAAGGAGACAGCGTTTGAGGTGGTTTGGGCATGTGTTGAGAAGAGGTGAGGATACAGAAGTGGGTAGAGTCTTAACAATGGAAGTGGCAGGAATGCGAGGGAGGGGACGACCACCATCGAGGCGATGGAAGGATGTGGTTGAGAATGACATGAGGGTGATGGGGTTGGAGAAGGGGATGGCAAGCGATAGAGAGACTTGGAGGAGACGAATCCATGGACCGGTCAGCCCCCGCTAGCGGGGAAAACGGCCGGAATACAAATCCTGTTTGTTGTTGTTGTTGTTGTTGTCGACTTGTCTGAGTAAATATTGAGCAGACCTTAGAATATTGCACACGATTATACCCATTATATGCGCATCTGTCTTGGGAGAGAAATCCTTCCTCTGTTGCTCTCCCTGAAATTTCTTCCTATTTTTCTCCCAGTTAAAGGGTCATTTAAGGAAGTTATTCCTCATACAATCTGCGGATCTAAGGACAGGATATTGAGTTAGTATAAAGCTACTG
>OMLC01092093.1:0-10802 GCA_900302585.1 Regalecus glesne | reverse complement strand
AGGAGTTGAGGGTCCTTTTAACTGGTGAAGCTTAGTCATGCCTCAGTGAAATCCATCAGCCATCATCTGAGCTGATCACTAATTCACTGCTGTCCGTCTCACTGGGCTGTTTAGGAACATCTCATTATGTTCGACAGAACTACCGAGTCATGAGTGTGGCGCTGCCGTTTCATTTGAGGAGAGTAATTAAAGGGGAAGGCCCGCTCTCATGGGCTTCTGCATTGTTCTAATAAATCACTTGCTGCTGGAGGTGTTCTCTTTGTAAATCTTTCAGATAATTGGCTGGGGGAGATTTGTTTAAGAAGACATTAACTGCTACAACATGCTTTAGTTTAACCATCAGAGTTGCTCTTTTTTTTCTCATTAACAATGCTAATGACCCTAATCAAAAGAAATGGGCAGGCCGATAGATGAAGTGGGCTATCAAACTGATGGGGATGATCAAGGGCTCATCTTCCAAGGCTTCTGATAAAGCATACATAAGCTTGGCTGAACCAATCCTATTTGGTCTATTAAAGCCCATTTATTCTCTTCTAGCCCGAGGAAGTCGCACAGCTGAGCAGGTAGACAGACTTCCTTTAACTCGCGGTGTCTCTTCCTTCCTCCATGAGAACCTAAAAGTATCGATGGCCGTTAAGGCGTTTAGGCTTCGTGGCCTTACTTTAAAGAGTAAGTTCAACCAGAATGAAAATGTCGTTCGACAAAGCTGATGCCATTTATCACCTTGGCTTTTCTCTGTTCCTTTAATTGTCCATCTCCGCCTTCCGCTAACTTGCCTTCCACAGGCTTCACCCATTCAAGTCTCCCCTCTTACAGACTATGTAGAACTGCATAGCTTGCCAGTTTGACGGAGTGGCTTGTAAACGCAACCAATTAGGACGGGCGATTGCCATACAAAGGGGCCACTCCTGAATGGCGGTGAGGGGCCGGACACTTTCCTCCCGCCCCCGTGGCTGTCAGTGGATCTTGGGGAGGGTGTATTGTGCTGGAGGAGAGAGGGAGGATGGAGATGAGAAAGAGAGGGAAAAGCCAACCGCCCATGTTTTGACAGGATGAATAGACGGAGGAGTGGAAGTGTCAGGGCAGGCTGGGAAAGCCTTTGTTATGCTAAGAGAGGGCCACTTTGTTCCACAGGGCAGAGGAGCCCATTCACGTCTCCTCAACACGGAATAAGTTGATTTTATTATCTTGTTGCCTTCTTCTATAGCCCGGGCTGTGAAAGGGTGCTGGATGGTGTGGTGGTGGATGGGGGGCAAGAGGGGAGAGGTCACTGTGAGTGGGCCAGCTTCACATTCCACTGTAGTGAATGTCTCCCTACATCAGAGTTCTAATGACGCCATGGCAACCGCTCACCCCGACGGTGCTAACAGCTGAGCTAAACTGTTTTGTAAACCTTTACCTGCAAATTGAAGAACTTGAAGTGACCAAAGGCAAGCTAAATCCCCATCACATGTAATGCATATGACAATATAATACATTCTGATTCTGATATCGGGCACATCTAACACCACACACACTGTATGATGGAATACATGTGTTTGGTAGTTTGCTTGTTTGCACATACTGGAGTTCCATATTTATATATTTTAGTCATCTTATCCAGGCCTGCCTCTTGCCAAGAGATAAAACCTCACTTTTGTGGGGGCGGCATAGCTCAGTTGGTAGAGCGGTAGTCTGGCAACCGGAAGGTTACAGGTTCGATCCCCGGTCCTGCATACAGCATGTCGAGGTGTCCTTGAGCAAGACACTTAACCCCTAACTGCTCCCCGAGCACCATATGTTGGCAGCTCACTGCTCCTATATAATAGGTTGGGTCAAAAATGCAGAGAACAAATTTCCCCTTGCGGGACTGATAAGGGAATCCTTTCTTTCTTTCTTTTCAGTCTTTGTTCTCTTCATATCTGTGTTGCTCTTGCCCACTGCTTCAGCGTCTTCTCAATTAGGACAGCGGGATCTCATCTCTTTAAAGTCATTTTTGATGGGGATTCCCTCTTGAATTACCGCTGTTTTATTGACTATTATTACCAGCCTCTGGTAAAAAAATGCAGTGGAAAAAGCTTCTGCTCTCTATTTCCCAGCACCGCGAGCATCTAACTCCTGTATTTGCAGTGAACATTAAGAAAAAAAGGAATGCAAATGAATAACAACCCTTTTGTTTCTCGATTTAAGCTTCACGTCGTTTCACCTCAGGAATGAAGCATACTTAGTTTCTCCCATCAACTCTACATATCTGTGTGTTCTCATATGGCTAATGAGGACCATGGAGGAAAACAGCATCTTGTCCTTCGTCTCCTGGGAAACATCTTCCTCCTTTCACCAATAATGCTTTACCTAAGTGTCCATCTCACACCGTGATCAGGTGTCTCTCATAACACGTGGGGGTCTCCATCATGGAAGCTGCCTTGCTGCGAGGGGACGGGCAGACCAGGGAGGAGATGGCATAAATGCATTTAGTAGTATTTGCACACAGTAATTATTTATGTTGGTTTCCACCACCTCTTGAGTGCCTAGCGGATGATGCGTAACTGCAAAGATCCGTCCCATAGCAGGGATGTAGTAGGTCAGTCAGGTGACCACTTGGCTATGCAGGTTTTCTTGAGCGGTAACCTCCATCACTGCTGTACTTAAACCTGATCAAAACAAGCTCCTAGCAATGATGAGGGATCAGTCTTAACGGGTCACGATCGGTCTCCATGTTTCGGAGGTGGACATGGATTTAGATGCCGTGTGGGGGATTAAGTCCGGATGCCCGTCGTGACGTCCTGTGACGGGATCGAACCCACAACACCCGAAGCGGCTTTCTACCACGGAGCTACCACGGGCTCCTTCACTTGTAACCATGATTTTCTTTTCACTTCTTTAATTGTTTGATTTAAGATTTAACTTTTTCTGCCTTTATTTGACAGGATAGTTGAGAGAGTCAAGTCAAATCCATTTTATTTGAATAGCCCATTTTCAGAAATTAGAGAGACGGGAAATGCAGGGTAGAGAGAGGGAATAACATGCAGCAAAGAGCCCGGGTCAGATTCAAACCCAGGCCAGTGGACTCGGCCCTACGTGGCACACACTCCACCTAGTGAGTCAGCACGGGGCCCCTCTTTGATTTCTCCCTGACCACTATCTTGAGCACGACGCCAGAACTTTTAGACCGACTCCAATTTTGACTTTCTCCTCACTTAGTGTTTCTATGTATTCCCACATTGAGCAAAATGTGAGGGAAATGGAGATGTTGGGAACAGCTGGCCGGTTTAAAAGTCCCCTCAAATTCCCCTGCGGAGAGCCACCTCCAACAAAAGCTGGCTTGTAAGCTACTGTACTCCTGTTTTCCATCACTGAGAGATAAATCACACACAATGCTAATTATGATTCGGGGAGGGGGGGGTGTTGGAACGAAGGAATCGAGGAGACACTGACTGCAAAGGAAACATGAAAAGGATTTATTCATGTATCCGGTGCAGAAAATGAAAGAATAAATCAGACAATCGAGCGCTCCTCATTAACAAGTTGAGAGGCGACCTTTGCAATCTGCTAGACTGACAATAGATGGTAAATAAAGATGTCAGGTTGAGAGATGAAAGGAGCCTCATCCTCCCCAAGTCCTGTGAAGTGTGTTTTAGTCAGCCTTTGAGGATTTCAGCAGTCTTTTTAGGGTTTTAATGGATTCATTATATTTGACCCTTTGGCACTCCTTCAGGGAGGCTCACTCCTAGGCTTCAGCTGTCTTATATAATGACTCCAGGTACAAACAATTACACAACAAGATGCTTCTGTGCTAAGATACCCCTCAGGTAATCACAGTGGTGCTGGGACCCAGAACATGCAGAATCATACGAGTGCTCCTGTGCACACCAAATGCACAAATATATGCAATGCTTGATTCAGCTTTAGACTGACCAGGTAAACTCAGGTGAAAGCCACTTTCTCACTTTAAGTCCCCAAAGTAAGTCCATCTCAGTCATGGAGCAGACCTGGAATGAGAGGACACGTGTCAAAGTGGGGTTTCCAAGCCTTGGCACAATTTGGAGACTTTGATTCTTATTTAGATTTTTTAAAAAGCGAATTTGAAATCGCTGAAGCCCGACAGCCAAGAGGCCTTCCCTTCATTTACCATGGCGTGTCTGTTGGCGAGGAAAGCTTAACCCTGATTTGTTGTCTTACAGAGCGAGGAGAGCCAAGAGGAAGACACAAGAAGTGTTGCTGCGTCCTCTGTCATGGTAAGCCCACCACATGACCTCTGACCTCTCCCTCTGCCAATCCCACCAAACAGTCTTCTCTTTTGTACTGCCAGCAGAAGAAAGGGGAGAAAGGGAAATATTTGGTAGAAGCGATGTACATAGATATGGATTTGTGGGTACAATCATCTGTGTCCGTACTTGTGTCTTTGTATGGGTGTTTGCATTTCTGTGTTATGCATTTGTGCATGTGTGTGTGGGGGGGTGTGGGTGTGTGTGTGTGCGCACGCTGGCTGCCTCAAGAACAGTCATATGAGCACACAGTCCCCCATCCAACAGTCGTGGCGTGTGTTAGAGTAGCTCAGGAGGGGTGTCACAGTTGACATAAACCAGGCTGAAATGGAGCTTCCCTCTCCCCCCATGTTGTTCCCATGGCAATATCCCATAATCTCTGCCGTCCTCCCATGTGGCAGGACGCAGAGGTGCCTGCTTATTGGCTGTGACAGCCTCCCACTATTCACTGACTGGACCCAGCAGGGGCCTGAGAGGAAGCTCTGGTGGTACCGGCAGGGGACCTCCTGTGTTTCAAAAACAGGAAGAGTTAATGATGAGAGAGAGAGGGAGAGGGACCCCCAACATCTAAAGTCCATTTCATGGACAACCATTTTTCTCTCCAACAGAGGCTCTTTTGAATGGTTTTAATGATATGGGACAAATGCAGGGAGAGTGACAGCATGATGTGATGTGGACAAAACCCACTGGGAGTCTTAAAGAGCAAGAGGTGAAGCTCTGTGCTTTCTACTTCCTGGTGTTTTCTCCAATTAACCAACCTCTTTTGGATCCATATGTGTCTTCCTTAAGCTCCGGTCCCCTACAAGAGGCCCGGCTGTTTAAGGATTCGGTGCAGTATCTACACCACATGGTTCTGGACAGAGATCTTAGACGTTGTCTTTGGAATCTGCTGGGCCCATTCTCCCGCTTTGGGGGTTGGGGTTAGTGCTCCTATTACCACTGGGATTACTGTGGATGTCACCTTCCATATCCGATCTAGTTCTTCCTTCAGCCGCTGGTATTTCTCCAGCTTCCCATGATGTTGCTGTCCTTCGCAGCTGCTACATCCATCACTACTGCTGTCTTCCGTTCCTTGTTGACCAAGGTTTGCACAATATTTAGCTGTTTAGCCAGCACCTGCTTGTCTGTCTGGAACTTGAGCTCCTACAGGACTTTAGCTGTACCACTCTCAGCCACCTTTGGCACCGTCTCCCATCTAGAGTTGGGGACTTCCAGTCTGTGTTCAGTACAGATGTTCCTACACTATGCCAGCCACTTATGCCTTTCAGTGTACACTTTCCAGACTAGAATGTTATAACCTGCTACTAAGTGCTGGACTGTCTCAGGGGCATCTTGGTAGTGATCATGTCTGGTTCGGCAGACCCCCGGGCCCGGCTGATCTGTGTCTTAAGTACCTGTTCTTGTACTGTTCTGATCAGAGACTCTGTGCTGTCATTCAGTCCAGCCTTTTCTAGCCACTGGTAGGATTTCTCTATCAGCGGCACCTTCTCTATTGATGGTGCATCCCATGGAGGTGCTTGGTCTTCCATGATACCTCCTCTTCTTCTTCCTCCACACTTTCCGTCCTCTGCTGGCTGAGGTACTCTCAGCAGTTTGTGGTGGAGGGGCCTCTTTTTATTTCTAAAATATTTTTTGGGGGAAATTTTCCACCTTTATTTGATTGGAACATCAAGCGAGAGAGAGAGAGAAAGGCAGGGGGAGAGAGAGAGGGGATGACATGCAGTAAAGGGCCCAGTCATATTCAAATGCGGGCCGCTGCAGTAAGGAGTCAGCCTTATGTGGTAGGCGCTCTACCAGTTGAGTCACTGGGACACCTGAGGAAAGGCCCTCTGTCTGATGTACTCATGTAATGTACCTTAAATAGCTAAAGTTAGCTTGGCTGCCATGAGCTTCCTCCCGTGTGACTCACCTTTCAGTGAATAGGATTAATTCAATGAGTGAAAAAATCTTTTGATGCACAAAGCTGATGCAGAATGGCTAAAGAACACCATTTTATTAAAGGCAATTACTGACAAATCAAGGGACAAAAACACTTAAGTTCATACGGAGGAGGAAGAAAGAGGACAAACTTCTGTTCTGCATCTTTTTTTTTTATTCTCAGAAGTGATATCTGTCTGTCCGTCTGTCCTTCCATCCATTTATCTGTCTGTCCGTCCGGCCATCTGTCTGTCTGTCTATCTGTCTATCAATCTATCTATGTTTGTCAGTTATCTATGAGTTCATCATATGACGGCTCATAAGATCACAGATATGACATACTGTTACACAGGCAAAATCCAGGTTTGCAGGCATTGACTTATGCAGCACGTGGCAGTTTTGTTCAACTCAATATTACAACACCCTGTGACCTCAACCATTCACACTCTTCATCCTTGCCTCCTGCACACCCCCCACCCCCCACCCCACCCCATGTGTGTTGTCAGGGTGAAGGACAGCCTCCCTCTGCGACTGGCTGAGGCTGTGTAATTAACATGGCGCTATCAGGTAAACAGTGAGAGCTGGCCTGGCAGGCCTCTGATTAAAGGCTTGGGCGGTGGCTCACAACACCCTGCTGGCCAATAAACACCACTAATGGCACCAGGACTCCACCCCGGTGCTCTGGGTCCAGGCATACAGGCTAGAGGACATAGAGGACAGCAATTATTATTGCGAATGATACGCCATAATACTAACAAGAAAGATGAGTCTGAGACACCTTCCTAATCTTTCCTTTCTGTTCCTCAGTCTGTTCATCTAAGCTGGTTTTTTACACACTTTTATGAAATAGGAGGTTGAAGAAGAGGGATTGTTTGGTGGAAGATGGCTGCTCATAATACTACCGTGGATGTCAGTCATAGGGAACAGCGTAGCTCAGTTGGTAGAGCGGTTATCTGGCTATCGGAAAGTTGCAGGTTTGATTCTGGCACCTACAGAGAAGTGTGTTGAAGTACCTTTGAACGAGAGACTGGTGACCTGTCCATGTGACCTGTCCTCTCGCCCGATGGAAACTGAGATAGGCCCCAGTTCCCCCACGACCCAACTTCGAATAAGTGGTTGTGAATGGATGGATGGGTATCAGTCATAGCCAAGTTATCGGGTAGAATAGCGACCTTGGTTAAAAAGAAAGGTCAATTTACTATTCACCATTTCTCAGTAGCAAGTTGGACTTGTTCCTGTTGGGGATTGGCCTCCACCAGGGCTGCCCCTTGTCGCCTATCCTGTTTGTGATATTCATGGACAGGATCTCGAGGCGTGGTTTTGGAGGACAGGGGCTGCAGTTTGATGGACTGAAGATTGCATCGCTGCTTTTTTGCAGATGATGTGGTTCTGATAGCATCATCGGACTGTGACCCTCAGTACTCACTGGATCAGTTCACCACCAAATGTGAAGCGGCTGGGATGAGGATCAGCACCTTTAGATCTGAGGCCATGGGTCTCAGCTGGAAGCCTGTGGGTTTCCCACTCTAAGTAGTGAATGAGTCCTTACTCCAAGTGATGGAGTTCAATTATCTTTTGGTCTTACTCTCGAGCGAGTGGATAATGGAGCATGAGATGGACTGGAGAATTGGAGCTGCTGGAGCGGTATTGCACTTGTTTTAAATCAACTATTGTGACAAAAAGAGGGCTGAACCAGATGGCAAAGCTCTTGATCTACCAGGCAGTCTCTGGCCCTACTCTCACCTATGGTTATGAAGGTTGGGAGGAGATCGCAGATACAAGCAGCTAAAATGGGTGTCCTTGGGAAGTAGGCTGGCATCTTCCTTATGGATTGGGTGAGAAATTCAGTCATCCACGAGGGAGTCATAATAGAACTGCCGCTTCTTTGCATAGAAAGGTAACTTAAAGGTAAATTGAGATGAAAATTACAGAGCAGGAAAGAGAGGCCCCACTTAGAAAACACAATTCTTTCTAATGATGATGAGGATGAGGATTGCACCAGTCACATTTTTTATTTCCTTCCTTCCTTCTCTCCCTGAAGTCTCTGTTCCACCGGGTGCAGATGGACCCTCTGGAAAAGGCCTGGCTGAGATGCTCAGCTCTGGGAAACATCTCTGCACAGCACCAGCTCCTCGCCCAGGACCCAAGTCTGGGCTTGAAGAAGGTAAATGACTTTACTCTACACAGTGAAACCTCCTCCCACCATCAAGCATGAGCCCTGCTTACAATGAGTCTTCAAAGTCTCTTATCCCGAGTCTGGCATAAGTGCCACTGGCGCAACATTTGCTGTCCACTTGTATGGTGGCCTGGGTGAATGGTCGGTTGTTTATAGGTTATATAGGACCTGGATCTATTTGATGTTTAATGCTACACACAGGGCTCTGTATGGTTTCGCGAAGGCATTGAGAATGTCGTGGAGGTCTTCTGGGGAGTGTGCTGTGATGACATTGCCATTTGCATACTGTAGCTTCATGGTGGTGGTGTTGCAGACTTTGCTTTTTGCCTTTAAACTATAAAGATTGAAGAGCCTGCCATCATTGCTGTATACAATTGGGATCCTCTGTGGCAGCTCTTCACCTATGATTTGAAGTATGGCAGCCATAAAGATGGCAAACAGGGTGGGTGCGATTATGCATCCACCTTTTCTGCCCCCGTCATCTGCCTTCCCAGCTGTCATGATGCTTCCCTAAGGTTAGCCATCATCCTCCACCTGTTCCACTGTTGAGGTCTTGGTTGGACTGCTCTTTGTCAGAGACCTCCCTCCTTGACCAATACCACCATGGGTACTCTTACCAGGAGCATAGCTCCAGACGGCATTGCCCTTCCAATCTTGGGACTACGCAAGCTTCTCCAACACAACATGGTGAGAGTCCATGGAGAAGACCAACGCACAACCACACACACACACACACACAGATAAATTACACTTATACACACATCTGAAAATATGCCCCCCAAAAAGTCATCCCCTTTTTCTCTCGGATAGATACACATACATGTCTGAGTTGCTCCGTTATTTTTACCCCTCTATCACACACATAACATGTATAATCTCTATATTGCTCTTTTTTATCTCTGCCTTACACACATGCAAAAAACTCACCCCCTCTCCCAGTCTGTCACACATGCACACGCACATGCACACAGATGCACGCACAGGCACAGGCACAGGGGCAGCTTGATCTCTGATGACACCCTGCACTCGTCCAGAATCAGATAAGAGGGCCCCTGTTGATGAAGGGTTGATGAGCATCTAAGCCAGGCCATTGAGATCAGAAGACAAAACTGGACAGCAAAGGTTAGCCTGGGACCCTTATCGGTCAATCACATTTAGCTTCGTCACTTTGTTATGAGCTGAACGGTTGCAGACCTCCTCAGACATGTCTGGCTGTCGTGTCCTCGCCTCCTCAGACAACAGTGCTGCTGTCAACTCCTTCCACCTCCAGGAAGGCTGCTAGATGGGAGAGACGATATCGCTGACCTTGTTCGTATGATGTTGAGATTAAAAGGAAAAATGTGGGTGAAGATTTGTCCATGGTTTTGGTTGTTATTTGGTTAGGGCTTGGTCGAGTTCCTAACTGGTTGGTTTTCCTACAACGCCACAGTAAGATTACGGCAATTTTGCCTTGATAATGGTTTAGAAACAATACCTTCCTACAAAGTCCATGCTAATGCACTTGGCGGTGCAGAAAGATAGCAGGACCACTGTGCATGTGGAATGGTGCAGGCGGTGGACAGTAGACTTCACATAATTTTCATTGCAACATAAATGATTTTGTAGCTATTTGTATTTGACACTATGATCTACAGTCTGAATTGCATAAGGGAAGTGATGCTTTTTGTTAAAACATAACTTTTAATCCTTCCTCCCCTTTGCCCTCGTGAGGATTTCGTCACTGTAAGTACACCATAATATGACATTATTGACAGTCGGGGTATCAATAGATTATTTTTATTTCACTTGTCTGGGTGATGCAGACCTCAGTCCAACATGTTGAGGGACTGCTTCTCAACGCTTTGGGCCTAAAGGTTAGCGAAGTAGGCCTGTGACTGTGTGGTTGCCAGTTCGATTCCCAGACTGGCAGGAAAATGTGGGTGAGAGGAATGAATGAATGGTGCCCTCCCCTCCCTTAATAACCACTGCTGGTGTGACCTTTAGCAAGGCATTTAACCCCCCAACCAGCTGCTCCAGTGGAGCTCCTCAGCTGTCACCAGTGGAGAGTGTGGTTGTACTGGGCAGCTCCCAATGTGCAGCAGGCCATTGCTGAAAAAGAGACCACACGTTCAGCAATACTACCCTGGGTAGATACAGCTTATGGGGCAGCATAGCTCAGTTGGTAGAGCGGTCGTCTGGCAATCGGAAGGTTGCAGGTTCGATCCCCGGTCCTGCAGACAGCATGTCGAGGTGTCCTTGAGCAAGACACTTAACCCCTAACTGCTCCCCGAGCGCCATATGTTGGCAGCTCACTGCTCCTATACAATAGGTTGGGTCAAAAATGCAGAGAAATCCAAATTTCCCCTTATGGGACTGATAAGGGAAACATTATTATTATTATTATTATTATTATTATTATTATTAAAGAATGCTGATTCACCAAGCATGGTGTCAGTGTGTGGAATTAGGCCCATTAGGCAAGGTTG
>OMLC01092086.1:2877-14387 GCA_900302585.1 Regalecus glesne | reverse complement strand
AGAATGATACAGAGACAGAGAGAAAGAGGAGGGGGGAACGTGCATGTGTGCTTGGATTTTGTCCTGTGCTAGACAGCAGTCTGACACCCAAAAGTGTGTGTCCCAAACTATGAGTACGATGTCAAGAACAATTCCGATCCCTCAGCTAACCTCAGATTTGAATGCGCCTATATCAGAAGACTATGTGTGCGGTCATGTGACTCGAGTACAACATCAGGAAAAACTCACTCGTTTACAGTAAGATATGCTCACAGCCCCTTAACCCATAGTGTTTGGCTACCTTTGCTTTCTGATAATCTCAGCAAATACAAAGAGAGGCCAGTGTCCTCAAAGTGTACAGTCATATAGATATGACTGTACAGTAACAAGCCCCCACCTTGACTTTTCAATGTCAACATTTTCCACACAAATGCTATACCGTGGAAAAAAAGTTTATTCCACATCAAACATGCATTTGGATGTGAGGGGAGTTCTTTCCCAAAGCGTGTCTGTTATCGGTGCAGTTTCCCAGAAAATTTCGTTTTACAACCTTGTAATCAGTCCAACACTGCTGGGTTTAAGATTTTGAACTGTGAAGGGGCCGTCACGGTATTTTCTTCATTCTGATATTTGTCCCTTCACTAACGTAAGCACAGCTCATATTTCTGGCTGATCTGCCAACATTAAGCATAGAAATTATTTGTATGTGTGTGTGTGTGTTTTGTGGACATAGTGCATGAAGATGTGCATTGTCAATAGTACAGCACCACAGTGTCCCTCAGTAAAAAGCATATCACAAGCTTAGGTCTAATTCTGAATGCTTTGGAAGACTGAATAACATGGTATCCCATAATTCAAGTCGTTTGACTGTGGATTTCCAACTTTAGCTTTCCTCCTATGGCTACTCTGGTAAAACACTAAGGGTTTTCTGTGTTTGTGAGGAGCGTTCTTTCACCATTTTTGTTTTCTTTTTCCTTCTGCTCTAACACTGCCTCTCAAGCCTCGAGACACCACTCTGCAAATGAGAACACTCTGCACCCACCATATGTGTTTACTGTGCATTGCAGAGAGGTACTTGCCTTATTTTGAATGCTCTCCCCATTAGCTTCCACCTACAGCTTGCGCGTCATTGCTGGCCCAGCAATGTGACTGAGAGGCACATGTATCCAACCTCTGTGCACACTGACGAGGCCCACTTCAAACAGCACGCAAGACATTCTAGGTTAAGGTAAACCCTGTATATTTTTCCTAGCTTGACGAACGGTGAAATTTGAAGAACTGGGCTGAGAAGAAGACGGGTACCAAAGCTGGTGGTTGGAGGGAGGAGGCCAATCTCTAAACTAAGGTATGTCCCAGATATTACAGAGCATAGGGGAGGTATGGTTGAATGGAAAGTTGTTGTGGCGTGCATTGTGAATCTCATAATTTGCGGAGGTCATATTGCATGAGAAGATGGAATAAAGATAGATGAGAAAGTTGGAATTTACGATGGGGTGAGAGTAGAGATGTGATACATGGAGCCTGGGGATGCTTGGAGGGATGCCATGCATGAATAAAATATGCCCACCACAGCTACAATAGGATCTGTATTTTGTGTATGATAGTCAGCTTTGCAGTTTCGAGCTAAAGATAGAGGAGAAAAAAAAGAGAAGAATTGGTTTACTAACACTTGACCTAGACTTGAGGGGTTTGTTCTCTGAATTTAAACTATTCCATTGTATGAGAGCAGTAAGTGCAGCTGCCTTATGGCAGGGAGCACCTAGGGGTTCTGTGTCTTGCTCAAATACACGCTGACACACTTTCTGCAGGGGTTGAGGATTAAACGACAAATTTCTGATTACTAGATGACCGCCCGAACTCCTGAGCTATGCTACTATGAGCTAGAAATGTTAAATGGATTGCATTTACATAGTACTTTTCAAGCTACAACAGCCACTCTTTACAATGAACATGCCTTACATTCATCCATGCACACGCACACGCACGTGCACGTGCGTGTGCGCGCACACACACACACACACACAACAATAGCAGTGTCAGCCATGCAAAGTACCAACCAGAACCAGCTTATCACAGGGAGTTAGGGGTTAGATGAATTTTAAGAAGAAAAGAAGAAGAAAGAGGAAAGAAAACCTGTTTTCAAGCCCAATAATCCTGGTAGTCAACAAGGTCAAAATAGCTGAATTAGATAGCAACAATTCAATTATTTTGACCAAGAAAGATGAAACTACTTTTTTCTCCTTGTACATATGTGCAACCAGACATGGAAAGGAAAGGAAAGGAAAAGGAAGAGAAGAAAAGCCATTTTAATTGGTAATTGTACTCTCACAATGAAAGTTGTCCTCTGGATCAAACCAATCCTATTGCATAGCAGCAGTGGGCAGCTAGAGTCCCTGGATAGCAGTAAGGGGGTCGTTGCCTTGTTCAAAGACATTTCAATACTCTTTTTAAAGAGTATTGAACCAGCCAAGTTACAATTACTAGATGATCCACTCTACCACCTGAGACATGCTCCTCCCTTTTTAAGACAGAAAGGAGAGAAACACGTAGCCAGTATGGGAAATATGTATCATGACCATTGGAAGTGCGTACATACTCCACGTGGAAAAGACCCGGGACAGCTTGGGATATGAACCCAGGACCTTCTTGCTGTGAGGTAACATTGCTAACCATTGAACTATCATGCTCAAGGATGTCTTGACATTTTTGCAGCAGGAAGAGTAGAGAACTGGCAACCCTTCAGTCACTGGATGACCTGCTCCACCCCCTCTCGTCCTAGAGGTGGACTCGTTAATCTGTTGTTCAACTGTTGAATAAATTACGCAGACCAGATTTGTATTACCAATTATAAAAGCAAAATATTTCTATGTAATAGTCGATAAACCACTGGGAGGTCATATTCACAACATTCTGAAGTCCAAGCTAAAAACCAAACATTGAAATCAGAAACACAAAAACGAGTAAAGAAAGCCCTTTTTCCAGGGGGGGGACTTATTTTCTGCACTCTTGCTAAGTCTGGGGAGTCCAACAGCAGCAGCGGAGGTCGTCTTTGAATGGCTGAAACATCAGTAAATATTTATCTGTCATTTCCAGAGCAGGAGAAGCACGGCGTGAGCAGTTCCACTCTCTCTGCTTGTTGAATCCCATCCAATCCACACTTGTATTCAAGTTGTCAGCAGACTCACATTAAACACTGACGTGTGCTTTCAAACAGCCCTGAGCTATACCCCACCATCAGACGCACACAAACACACCAAAGCCACAATCATAGAAAACGACCCAAACAAGGCTTGTTGCTGTTGTTTAACCAATAAGCAATCACTAATCTTCTCATCTTATGGGCACATCTGTCCCCTTTGATTTTCCTAGTAAGTGATCTGGAGTTCCTCACAGGGAAACGATGAGCCAAGCATGAACAAAACAGTTGTTATCTCAGTTGTGACGAAAACAGGAAGTGAGTTACACCATGAGGCCATTTGGTGAACGCCTCGACTTTGGAAACATGCACACGTGTAACATCTTGCGAAGTCAACTTTGCATGAAAAGAAAAATGTAACTGCAGAACTACAGTCTGCTTGTCAAAGTGTTGAGGAACTTGTCTCTCGCTACTACAACATGCTGTGTACCACGGTGTAGACACCATGCAGAGCCTAGTGGAAAACGGCAACATACTGAGATTTGCATGACACTTTAGTTTGTAGAGCAGCTAGTGACATGTAACAGATACGTGATGTACGGATGCGTTCTCTAAGGCCTCTGTGGCAGAAGAATGTGCTTTGCATCTCAAATGCAGGCGTCAAATCAATTTCATTTCATTTCATTTCATGTTGTCTCAATTAGCCCAGTTCATATGTTTCCTTCTTGTGGTGAAGAGGAAGCTTTATTCATTTCTCATTGTGCATACATACAATGAAACTTTTGCTCTGTATTTGGCTCATCCTACTGTATAGGAGCAGTGAGCAGCCGCAGCGCTCCGGGAGCAGTTAGGGGTCGAGTGTCTTGCTCAAGGACACCTCGAAATGCTTTCTGCAGTGGCTGAGGATTGAAAAACTAATTCTCTGATTAATAGATGACTGCCCTACCTGCTAAGATATACTTAATATTGTGAGACTGGGACCTGACACACATCAGGCACACCAGAAATGACAGCGACCGCTCATTATAAAAAGACTTTGAGTGAGGTTGGTGTTTGTTTTGAGCCAGAGTGAAGGTGATAAGATCACCCACATATGCTCAAAGTTGGTATGTATTATATTGGAGTTGATAAAGCTGGTCCATTTAGCTCAACTTGGTTGTTATTTGAGCAAAGGACATAGTAAAAAGCCACTGACGCAAAACTCTGCCAAGTGAAGCTGCAACACACCTCAAAATTGTGTTATGTTTACACTTTGGGTATTAAAAGAGGAAGAACACCACTTTATTTTGTCACCGACAGTTGCTCTGTTACAAAGTCTTTTAAAAAAATCTGTATCAACCCATCCTATTGTATAGGATGGGTTGATACAGATTCAGCTGTAGCACCCAGGGACCAACTCCAGTTCTTTTTTTTAATTGTCTTAATCAGGGGCACAGCCAGGAGTATTAATCCTAAAATGCATATATTTTTGATGGTGGGAGAAAACCAGAGTATATGAAGGGAACCCACGCAGACAGGGAAAACATGCAAATTCAACACAGAAAGGACATGGGATTAGAACCCAGGACCTTCTAGCTGTGAGGCAAGAGTACTAATCAGTAGGCCACCGTCCATCCATCCATCCATCGTCCACCGCTTATCCGAAATCAGGTTGCTGGGGAACTGGAGCCTATCTCCGTTCTCATTGGGCAAAACGCAGGGTACACCCTGTATAGGTTGCCAATCTATCACAGGGCAGAGCAAGTAGGGGAACAAGGTTTTGCTCAAGGACACCTCAACACGCTTCTCTGTAGGACTGGGTATAAAACCTGCAACCTTCCGAACCTTCCGCCAGGCGACCGCTCTACCTACCGACCCATGCCGCCCCTAGAGGTCCACCGTGCCCCAGATATAAGAAGTAAATTTGAAATCTAAATTTTCAAATTAAAAACAATGTGATGTTTCACTTGAAAGGTTCTCATAATGCCATTTTTCAACACTGTGAGAAAGCGTGATGTTCTCAGTGAAACTTGTCTTTCAAGAGGCATTGCCCAATAGCAGTCAAGCAACAGGTCACTCGGGACATACACAAAGTTTTGCCTGTCATCAACTATGTCTGAAAGCATTTTTAAAAGGGTTGAAGCTGAGAAGTGTATGGGTTCAGCGGGTACATTGTAGATTCTTCACATTCCAGGGCAGAGCCCTTTATGCTACACTTCACACCATTGCTCTGACCTGCAGGGAGAAGGAGATGCAAACGCAATGTGTGCTTCACTAGATTAGAATATTTACCAAATATTCAAGCATTTATGCAACAGCAGTACTGAATAAATTCATGTTTAATGGCAGCTTAAAGGCTCCTCTGTGTTTTCCAATCGTTTTTTTGGGGGGGGGCGAGTACACAGGAGATTGATTTACACAATCATCTGGGTGGATAAGCAATAACCTCTTTGACGAAAATAATCAATTGACTTTCCACTAATAACTTATAAAAGCATCAGGGAAAAGTAATCACATACTTGAAAATAACCAGAATCATTTCATTGTCCATATAGGTCTAAACATACGTGAAATTTGACTCCAGTTTTATGGCTCTCACTGGTGCGTCACAAAAAAGGGCAACACAACAATTGTCAGATATATTCATAAGCATAGACGAAAAAAGAGGTAATGAAAAAGTGGAAATAAAGGACAATGGTGCAGAGAGTGTATCAGAGAAATCGAAATTAATCTTAGCAGATTACTTCCATAAATGCCAGAGGAAGATGGACATGACAGAGCATACCAGAATATGTACAATGGACATTACAGCATGAGGTCCATTTTTACATGTCACAATTGGTCTGCACATTGTGGGGTGGACATGAACTCAAATGGAGCTTGGAGAATTAAGGCCAGATGCCCTTCCTGATACCCCGCTGTGGGTTCAACCCCGCAGCCTCTGGTTTATTAGTTCCCTAAGCACATGGGTAGCTACTGCAATGCCCACAGTATATGCAAGATATATGGTTGGGATTTGACAATCTTAAGCATTCAAGTAAGTTCAGAATTAATAAGATACTTGAAAATAATCTATTAGTGTTGATTGATTTTGGCACTCAAGCGCAGTGAGCGAAAGCTTATAAGAGTTTTGAATTTATTTCTCAACTGTCTTTGGAATGAAGTTCGGCTGACTTGCCAGTCAGGTGCCTTTTTACTATGTTTGCAAGTTATGTCATAGGGCACTGTAGAGACAAACCCTCTGCTTCCTTAATGTAAGTCACACGCCAACAGTCATACCTCTGTTCATTCTTATTCAGTATGACTCTTGGGTGGGAAAACACCCTGGAACGGTTGCCATTCCATTGAACAGTTAAGAGTTTGGTGTCTTGCACAAGGACACTTGGACACATTCTTTATATATCTTGTGATTACATTATAACTGTGCTATCCTCTCAATATTGTATTATGTCAATTCTGTTTTATTCTGTATACTAAACATCCACTGCATGCATACCTGTCTGTCTTGGGAGAAATCCTTCCACTATTGCTCTCCCTGAGGTTACTTCCTTTTTATTCCCCATGCTAAAGAGCTTTTTCAGGGAGTTGTACCTTATCTGATATTAAGGTCTAAGGACATGATGCTGGGACAGCATTGGACCGGATTGTAGTACCCACTAAGGCAAATTCACAATAATGGGCTATACAAATACAATGGACTTCAATTGACTATATATGGCTCATGTCAGGAACAGAAATAATGTCCACAGAAGCCTGAAGACCCTACCCATACAACAGGCACTTAAAAACCATTTCATCAATGCCCTGCCTTGTTTGCTGAGGCTGGGGTCATATTTTCTTCCCTTTGTGCGTGTGTGTGTGTGTGTGGGGGGATACTGTAGAACTCTAGAACATATAACAAGAGTTTTATTATGTATGAGGTATTCGGGGTAATTAATGACTTGGTATTAATTTGTAATCTCGTTACATATTACAAAGATTACTGTTATTACCTAACACTGCTTCCAACTGAATCCTGCTGCTCGCAAACTATAGATAAAGAGAGAGGGGGAGAGAGAGAGAGAGAGAGAGAGAGAGAGTCTGTGCACTTCTCCATGAAATAAAAATAGATAGCTAACAAATACGTGCCACGTTGGCCAACTGTTGCGGATTCGAACCCACTGAGGTGAATCAGGAGGGGCGTCCAGTCTAAATCCCTAAACTCCAAATCCATGTCCACGCCACAACGTGGGAACTATCATGACATGAAAATGGACCTCTGTTATTGTCTAAACAGGGTTTTACTGAAACACATCTTGAGCACATTCTCGCTGTGGTATTGCAGAAACAGACGTTACCCTGGTCCATTGACAAAAGCCTGCCGATTGTTCTAGATTAGATTAAACAACTAGATAGAACTAGATCACATTACCACAGATTGAATTTGTTTAGAAGTCCATTGATTCTCGTGGGGTTACTTGAACTGTTTATACCAGTAAAGACGTAAATACAAACGAATTAAAGACATATTTGCGTGAGAGTTGACGTAAAAAAGAAAGAAAAAACGGCTAAAATTAGGGGTAATTGTAAGAGTTAATGGGCTTGTTTGACAAGTACGCCTACGTGCTGCTCTGTAGGCCCAGTGAGTTAACTGATCAGGTCACAGGACTAGAACAAACAGCGTCACTCGTTAACTGATAAACGTCCATCCAGTGTTAGCACTGGCACAAGTGGCTCAAGTGTCACCCAAGTAAAAAGAAGTTTACCCGAGAATTCAGCTACTCCGCTGATTTCTCACGGTCACTGCCTCTCATCTCAGACACCGTCACAGCAGAGGATATGTAAACCAGCTCAAATCAAGTGGTTCGCCATTTTGGCTCATATTCACTAATTTGCTGTGAGCCAAACAGAAGTGATCGGCTGATGATTTGCCACTTCCGCTGAACGTATCTTTACTTTTTTGCCACTTCCGCTGAACATTTCTTTACTTTCTTCTTTTTTGCTCAAGACTCTTATTTCGAGTTAGTTGTTTTAAAAAAGTCCATGCGACAAACATTGCACTCAGCCTCAAAGTAGCGACGACACCATGAGGCGCAGCTTTCCGTGGACTTGTGTGCTGTTGCCTAACCGCAGGTGGTATTACCGAGGCATAAAGCGCCTCTTCTCTTAGTCCACATCACACCGAGCCACCACCGACGAAAAGACAGACAAATGCACAAGGTCCACACCGCGCTGTGTCCTTTTCTACAACTCAGTAACCATAGACTAAAGATGAACGCTTACTACTCAAGGTGTGCACGCAATTTCGGTAACGTGAAACAGGATCTCATCATCAGTTCCTCCATGAAGATAAGTCACAAGAGTCCACGTTGCAGGTTCTATTCGTACAAATGCGTCATCAGCTAGCTTGTAAGGAGCCAACACACCACTGGGCTAGCTCCTGTACCGGGTGTGGCACCGCGCATGCGTACAGGCAAACGCCACGCCCCCACACATCCTCATAATGGTAGGAATGAATCCTCAACGGTGGTGCTGAAGTCACTCCAGCGTTGTTCACGAATAAATATGAATAAATAACCAATCAGTGGGCTCGGAAGGCAAAGCGGAAACTGTAGAAAGTTGTCTTTTTACAGTGAATGACAATCCCAGAGAAACGGTACAACAGAGCCAGCATGATTTACATTGGCCGTTCCTTTCCTCTGTGTTGAAAGGCTGCAAACAGCTCATATGGTTCCTGAGTCAGTGGATGCTGCACTCCTCAGCCCCTCATGACGAAGGTCTCCATGTGATGCATTACATTACAGTATAGGCACTGAGCAGCCGCTCTTATCCAGAGTGAAGCACATGCATGAGGAGCAAACGAGGGGAGAAAGAGGAGGTGTGGGAAGGTCTCACTCTCTAGCACTGCCTGAGCAACACGGTGACAAGCTTTACAGATCAGGTTTATTCTATATTACTCCACAAGGGCGGCCTGGCTCAGGGGGCAGGGCAGTGGTCCAGAGTGGTGGTACTCCACCTCGCCTCCTCCACCAGCTAGCTACACACACACACACACACACACAAACACCCACACACAGACCTGTCGAGTCACATGCTGCAGCCACTCATCACTGCAGGTTGGTGGTGTTCACTACCTGGTGCACAGGGACCAGCAGTACAGCTGGCAGCTGAGGACCGGGGCTGAGGACCACTGGTCTAGTGCTCGGAAGGTTGGCGGTTCAATCCCCGGTTCCCCACAGAGAGCGTGTCAAAGTGTCCTTGAGCAAGACCCTGTCCCCTATAGAACTCCTAGGGACGACAGATTACATTAGATGGAAACAGAAGAAAGAGACAGACAGGCAGAGAGAAACAGACAGATAGACAGACAGACAGGTAGACAGAGAGAGACAGACAAACAGAGATGGATGGATGTCTGTTTATCGGTCTCTTTCTCTCTCTCCCATTCTTCCTGTTTTCCATGGTGGGCTCTGTGAAGCATTGCAGTTACCATGGTGACCAAGGTCCTGTCTGGTTATGGCATAAGTGTACAGTGTGCTGCAGGTCTGAGGGGGCTGGAGGAGGGCCTCTCACAGCCATACAGTCAGTTATCTGCACAGCTCGTCATCACAGATCACAGATGACTCAGTGGCTTCCCACTAACACAACCTCCTGTCCTTGGACCCGCACGCCAGATCAGGAACAACTGTCTGAAAAACCTGGAACATGGAGAAAAGGGAGTACCAGAGGAGGATCTCTCACAAGACGGACAGACGTGTGATGGACGATCCTGTGTGCTAAAGAATAAAACACCGTTTACAGAACACAACACTGAGAGAACAACAGAACCATGATGGGATTTTAAGAGATATGATGATAATCTGTAGAGGGACAATCCACATCAGTGTACACACACACACACATAGACACACACACACACACACACACACACACACACTCACACACACAGGCACAGCGGCAGCAGGGCGGAGTGTTGTCAGAAGAGTGTGGACATCTCTGGAGGGAGGAAGAGGTGGAGCCACTGGAGGACATAGGGAGCAAGGGGATCAATACAGGTTTGCTAAGTGGTGATCCGGTCCAGCAGCATCCTCCATCACCGCACGGCATGCCGGGAGGTAGGACTGCCCTCTGCTGAAGTCTAACCTGTGACCGTGAGAGCTGCAAAATCCACAGGGGAGGCAGCAGAGACGAGGTGATAGCAGGACAACAGAAACCCACCCGAGAGAAATCAGGTGGAATTTAAAGCAGCGTGGCGTCAGATCTGCAGATCGATAATCAATAATAATAATCAGTCAATCATCTATCCATCATCACCTTGTTCCTCAGAAGTTATCCGCCCATGGGCCGTGAAGCCACAATGGCGGAGGGGTTAACAACTTCCACATTTGCACATGTCCACTTGATGTGGTCAACATGGCGGTGCTCAGCCCTCAGCTGCTGGTACTGTGCTGCACCAGGTCGGTCACGACACGTTGAGTCACGTATCGCGGCGATCTGGGCCGAGTCGGGAGTCGGTACCAGGGCGGCATCGGAGCTCCGGGCTGACCCGTGGCCGTGTGCAGGGGCACCACGGGTGCCGCACACGGAGGAAACAACCCCCGGAAGCACCAGAGCAACGCTACACTCACAGGATTACGCAACACACGAGGCGTCCAATCAGAGTGCGAGTGGACGGATGGTTGTCAGCTGAGGAAGTGTGGGTGGATAGCGCCCCCTGCTGCTCACAGCCCCACACAGTCCCGGCCGATCATGCTCCTGTCCCAGCCGTTCACCGGCGCCTGTGGGACGGCCTGTTCTTCAGCAGTGCTCGCTGGGATTCCTCTGCTGATTTTCGGGGTCAGAGGTTAAGAGTGAAGGAAGAATGTTCATCTAGGTAATGTTCCCAGAAGTGACCTGAGTAAATGGCTGTGAGTGTGAGACCTGGGCCTTACCAACTGAGGTCTCCCACCAGGAGAAACGACTCTCTCCTAACCCACCATGTGTGAGACGGAGGGACACAGCATGGCGTCCATGCTGAATCCTCAGGGACACGTTTCCCCCGCGGTCGGTGTCGTCTCTGTGTACAGGCCGAACCTCTCCTCACGTCTCGTTGTGCTCGTCTGGGTGTTCCCACCACAGAGCTCAGGGCCGTGGACAGGTAGAGACCTGACAGATGAAGACACGGATAGTCCACCGGAGGAATGCAGCAGATACCAATCAGAAACCTCATCCTGGACTCTGACGCTGCTGCTGTCTTGTGTCGTGGTCTCCGGAGCAAACAAGGGACGAGCAGGACGGCGACTCAGCCGTGTGAAGGGATTTGAACGAGTGTGGCAACATTTACACACATTTTCCTGGATGTGATTTCTCCCCAGTGTGTGTTCCAAGTCGTGGTGTGTGTGGAGGCTTCCCTGCTTTCCCATCTCCAGATGAGAGAACGGGGGGTTTCTAAATGACGTGT
>OMLC01092081.1:0-12607 GCA_900302585.1 Regalecus glesne | reverse complement strand
CTGCGTCTTACAATGCCGTGATCGCGAACATTCCCCAATCCTCTGTGAATGGTGCCCATTGTCACTGAATGTGCAGTTGATCACCCAACTCTCATATGAACCCAGCCTATTGTTGTTTGGCATCACGGTACTGTTTATAAGGAGGGGGATGTTTGCCTTCAGCTCAGACTGAAGAAGTCACCTGGTGAGTGACGAAACGTTTCTCATTAAACGTCTGATCCAGTTGAACTGATTCACCTCTTTTTGTGATTTCCCTACCTGGATTATTGAGCATGCATCAAGACAATAGTTAATGTATTTCCCTTATGTGTACAACATGTGCAGTCTTGCTGATCTGACATAAAAATGCACTGAAAAAACATGAGGGGAGCTAAACAGTTCCTGTGCCTCACTGAGGTGAGTGTGCGAGAACCCACATGTTTATGCTTGTTCTGCTATTGGTCTTCATCTACGCAGAGAAGGCAAACACAAATATGCTTGCTAGAAATCATAAAGTCAGATCCACAACAGCAGTCCATCAGTCATGGATGATGATGTTCACAGCCTTGATAGGGAGGAACGCTGGTTTGAAAGGGAGGTGAGGGAAGCCATTTATGTTAAGAGGGGATGACCGTCTTTGAATAGGGGAGGTGGCCTGAGAGTACATGTGTCGGCGTCTTACAATGCCGTGATTGCAAATATTCCCCAATCCTTTGTGAATAGTGCTCATTGCCACTGCATGTGCAGTTGATCACCCAACATGCATATGAACCCAGCCTTTTGTTGTGTGGTATCAATGTACTGTTTATAAGAGGGGGGGGGTGTTTTTTTACAGCTCAGACTGAAGAAGTCACCTGGTGAGTGACAAAACATTTCAAAATAAACTTCTGATCCAGTTGAACTGATTTACCTCCTTTTTGTGATGTCCATATTTTATGTTTTTGAGTGTGCCTAACCTACCACAAACCTCAGTGCATGTCATTGTACTCAAACTCTCCCCGGCTTCTGGCTAACTTTATTTGTGTAGTCCTACCTGTGCTACACCTATTTTTTTTGAGTCAAGTCATATCAGTTTTGTGGGCCAAACTAACCATTAGATATGGATTATGAAATTGTGTTACATGGCGAATGTAGATAAGTAATGGGACAAGACGCTGGACTAGAAAAAGAGTTGTTTCCAGCATTTCTTTCTGTCAAAGAGAAATTAGTCCCTATGTTGTGGACTTATAGGTTTGTAAATCGGCAGGCTCATTTTATGCACCTCATGTGACGTAATAAAGTAAAGGGAAGACCCGAAAAAATATGATGAGGCCTGTTTAACGAAACCCGCACTCCAGTCCAGTAAATAGCAGTAATAGGCTAACACGTTGGATGTCAACCACCATGTATTGTAACGAAGAAGAATAGTGCGTCACTTCCGTGTACAGCCAGTCAGTTAGGTTGATTCTTACAATCCGTGTGTGGTCCTATCCTTCATTACAAATAACCAAGTCTTAGGGAACAAACAAAACGCTTAAAAATGAAAGGTGGGTTATTGGTATTTAGACTCAAGGCTACTTGAAAAAAGTACTGCTAGAGAGGAATAGCTTGAGGCTGCAATTTATCGTCACACTAACATAAAATGCTGCACATGCACTGCTCACTAAGGCGTGTATTATATTTTTACTCAGATATGTTTATCGATTTGATTCTTTAAAATTGAAAAAAAACAAGCTGGACTCCATATCTTAAAACCACGAATCGACTTTTTTTTAAACAGAAGCATCTATTCAGACCCGCTGTCCTCATGAGCTGGGGAAGATCCTTGGTTTAAAGGTGAGCAGATTCCTGTAGCCTATCTCCGAAATAAGTTGCATGAATGCAATTTATCTATTATTGGGGGTAAACAGAAATTGGGTGAAATATTTAATGTCTTTTTATATTGTTGTGAAAATTAGAGGTGACTATAAATGGTAATGACATTAGTAAATATGAACGCTTTTCCTTTTCTCCTTTTCTTGAAAAACAATGAGGAATGTCTGACAGAAATATGTTACCATATTGTTATTTTGTTGTTGTTGTCTGAATTGATAACGAGAAATGTTCACCTAAAATCTCTAATAAAACGGGCTCTGTATAATTTAGGGAAGTATCATTTGAAAAATAGCTTTGCCTCAATATAGCTAAACAGTTCAATGTAATTAATCTCATAAATGTGGTGGCTTTTTTACACACATAAGCATATAAATATATCAAC
The DNA here is from genome assembly GCA_900302585.1 of Regalecus glesne. Classification (NCBI taxonomy): domain Eukaryota; kingdom Metazoa; phylum Chordata; class Actinopteri; order Lampriformes; family Regalecidae; genus Regalecus; species Regalecus glesne. The sequence continues at coordinate 10,392 of OMLC01092081.1, read as the reverse complement.
AATATCATGTAAAATCCCCATGTGATTATTTTGGCAATATATTCCACGTCGTCTAGTACCCATGGTTTGCTTAACCTATTCCCACCTCTTTTTTGTCCAGACTAAATCAGAGATGCAAGCAGAAGCTTTCACTCAAGCCTTCATAGCCAGCAGTATCCCGAGTAAATCGATACAGGGTTCTGTGGATAACCTGGCCTATAAAGCTGTGGTCCTGGAGTACGCAAGGCCAAAGAAGGTCAAAGAGAAGAGGAAGAGAAAGAAATCCAAAGGGCTTAATGCTAAGCAAAAGAGGGAATTGAAAGTTTTTCAGATCAAGCCTGAACACCAAAAGTGGGTTGAAATATGAAGATTGTTGCTACTGTCCTTTATTACATTTTCATCATGCAACAAAGCACATGTATTCATTAAGTATATTGCAGAAAAAAACAAAGTATTTGAACTTTTTACTTGGCAAGTCATAAGTTAACTGTTTCCTCTTGTCTCTAGATATGAACTCTTCCAACCTCTGCACAACCTATGGAAACAATATATTGTGGATTTGTGCAATGGTTTAAAACCAGGAAGGTGACTATTATTAGTTAGTATGATGATTATGGTACTAGAATTAGTTTAGACAATTCATTCTATCTCTGTCATAAAATCCGGAATGTTTTCTCCCTTCCAGTGTATCAGCAGTCAAACATTTTTCTATCTTGTCTCTAGCAATACATTTTCAATTCAGCAGAAGCTTCTAAAGGCAGATTTTCATGGTGCCATAATCACAGGTAAGAGTTTTCCCTCGCCCATTGTGAAATGGAAAAAAATGCCACAATTTTTTTGCACAATTTTCACGGACATTTGTCATAGAAAAGAACATTAATGCTCACTTGTTAGGTTTTTAAAATGTGTGTGCACTTATTGGTACTAGATAGCCTATGACCTTGCATTCATATACTATCATTATTTGAATATTTTGTCCCAACTTTTTGTTTTCACAGTGGTTCGATCCAAATGCCCATCATATGTTGGAACCACAGGGATTCTGGTTCAAGAGTTCAAACATGTCTTTAAAGTTATCACCAAAGACGACAGAATGAAAGGTTGAGTATCTGAATGTGTTAGAAATCCCTATTTTTTTCCTACAAAGATGTTCTAGTATACCCTTGGTTTTATTCTGTAGAGGTGAATATATCTTTATGACATAAGCACACTTAGTCTCTTCAGTAGTTAACATAAAGAGTAATTGTTGCTCACAAGAGTTTCTAGCCCACTTATATGAAATACTTAAGATTTCTAATTATAACATAACACATGGCTGACATGCACTGATGACACATTTTACTTTTGTATTCCTGACATGACATGTATTATTTGATAAAAAAATCCTAGTATGATAATGATATGGCCTTCAACATTTATGTGTTAACATCTGTGATTAATGTGAAAAGCTTAACATGATAATATTTTAATACAAGTTAATTATGTTTCTCAAATTGGCCTCAACTTCCTCCTGTAATTCTATTGCAGATATTTCCCTGAATTGATTACTAAAAGGTGTGAAACAGATAAAATGATGACTGAGGACATATCCTCTGGTGTGATGAAAAGCAAAATTGATTTTGAAAAGCTTCCAGAACAAAGTTGTAAAGTTAAAAAAATGTGTTTGACCATCTAGTTTTTCATGCATTTTTTTATTCCAACATAACATGTGTTTTATTGCACCCCAAAATACCAATAAATAATACTATTTTAAACTTATGATAACTCATAATTAATCACAACCTATTACTGTGATTAATTCGATTAAGTTGGGGCCGCAGTAGCTCAGGGATAGAGCGTGAACTCCAGGAACTAATGAGCCAGAGGCTATGGAATCAAACCTATTACGAGGTGTCAAGAAAAGCATCTGATTTTAATCCCCACCCCTGCCCTGAGATAGAATGGTGGTCTGGCCAGGGTGTTTCTCCACCTTCCACTCAGTGACCACTGGGATAGGCTCCGGCAGATCCACAACACAACTTCAGATACACCGTTGAACATGAATGAATAACTGAACTTGATTAAATGTTTTAATTGATTGACTGGGCCATTTAATCACTAAAAACATTGCCTTCACAATCTTTCCTTTACCTTTTGCAGTAATACCCAAGAGGAACAGTGTGTTTGCCGTGGAAGTCAATGGATTTGTTTTCCACATTTTTGGAAGCAAGTTTGAACACCGAGCTAGTGAACGTGCAGCCAAAAAGTTTAAAGTCAAAGGAACCATCGACTTGTGATTGCAGTTTTTATTTAATGATGGATGGGATTTGAACCCAGGCCTGCCGCGTGTCACGACCATGCTTCAACCCGGAACAACAGAAGCTACTGTAATATTGTACTTTATACAGAGAAGAAACTCAACCATGACGAAGTACACCATGGACTTAAGGGGGAAGAAGGGTGGGGGCCAGGGAACTGAAGAAAAATGGCTGAAACTGTCAACCTCTCCAGTAAGATTTTGGACACGGGGTGGATTAAGTAGAGTGGTAAGGGATTGTTGTATTATTACATGCACTCCCAAATACATCTCATTACATTACATACACATCATTACATTATTTAAATTGTGAGTTCAATGTCCACAAGGGGGCAGACCTAGTATTCATTTTGTAAATAAAAGAGTAAACACTGAGTTGCACTACTCATTTTGTTTCAGATGTATTTTATGGTAAAAGTTGACCATATCAAGAGCTAAAATTGGTGGATTTTATTTGCTTTAAATTTTCACAACACATAAATTACCCCCAAAAAATCATCAATCTATCAGAAATTATCCGTGGGATGAAATCGAATGTTAAATGGTGAAATATAAATGAAACCAAATCAAATAGGCAAAAATCTTAGAACTCTACCAATGTAGCATAATATTCAGAATCTAATTAAAAATAAAAATTAGGAGATATATAGGATTTTTTTCTCAACTCAGGGACAGAATTTTCCCACCAAAAGTTGAAGAAACTAGAGTGGGCATTTGTGACTCGCTCTTTTTATACCACAAACATATAATATTTATAGGTATATGGCTTTATGTCCTTGTCTTTTTGCTTAGAAAAACAATTTCTTAGAAATCACTTGTCTATGTATTTGAGGGGGGATGAGATCTAACTTTCAACTGACAACTTTCATGTTTAACTGAACCCCCTCCCCCTGTTTTAACCCTAAATGCCAGATCTGTATAACTGCTGTATCTTAGCACGCAAGACTTCATCCTCTATGTTTGATGACAGCATTATAAGATTTATTCAAGTTAGACATCAAGGGTTTGATCCTGCCACAGAGCATCAGGAAGGGCCTCCCACCTTAATACTCCACACTCCATGTCTAGCCCCACAACGTGGGACCTAATTGTGCCATGTCAAAACTGACCTTTATTACAAGGAAACCTAATCAGAATCTCCAGTAGATGGCAGAGTCTTATTATGCTAGTCAATATTTTTTTAAACTATAGCTATATTTCAAAACGTATCTTTGTCAAAGTTAAACCGACGTTGGATGTAAGATTAATCTAATAAGGACATCTTGCTGCTTAATGCTAATGATGTTGTCATTTCATTTGTCCAGTGTAAAAACTTTCTTGCCTTGGGTATTTCTGAACTGCTTGGTTTACCCACTGCTCCAAACCTCTTCCTCTGTGTAATGTATGATGCAGGCCTGCTTTGCACTTTTTCTAAAAACAGGTTCCTCAACTATTTGGTAATACTGTTAGCCTTCTATTTTTATGGGTTTGATGGCTGACATCATGCTTCCTGTATTTTGCCAATTCACAAAATGTATGACTTCGTACTTGGTAAACCAGATGATAGCATGTCCATGGCCAGTTCATCAAACGCAAACACCTCAAGAAAGCCCTACACATAAGTTTACAAGAACAGTCATATGGCATATGTCCATCCACTGCAAATCAGGTTTATTAGTCAAATACACCATAGTGTCATCATAAACCTCTGCTAGGAATCTCAGAGTGGTGATGGACAACAGACTACCCCTCTCCCAGAACATTGCGGCAGTGAGTCGAACGTGCCGATTCTTCCTTTACATCTGACGAATCCGCCCCTTCCTCACCACCAAATCAACCCAGCTCCTGGTCTGGGCGATGGTCCTGTCCCGCTTGGACTACTGCAACTCTCTGCTGGCCGGTTTACGAGCTTCTGCCATCAAACCTCTACAACTCATCCAAAATGCTGCTGCTCGCCTGGTCTACCATCTTCCCAGAGATTCCCATGTCACCCCCCTGCTCACTGACCTCCACTGGCTGCCTGTTGTGGCTAACATCAAATTTAAGACTTTGGTGCTTTCATACCAGGCAGTCAAGGGGTCAGCACCTGGATACTTGCAGAGGCTCATCAGACCCTATGCACCAACCAGACCTCTCCATTCTGCCACCTCTGGTCTCTTAGCACCTTACCCTCTCCATATCTGCACCTCCCCGTCACGACTACTGTCTGTCCTGGCTCCTCGCTGGTGGAATGACCTTCCCATGGCAGTCAGAACAACAGAGACCCTGACCATCTTCAAGAGCAGATTAAAAACTCATCTCTTCTACCTGTACCTTTCCTCCTCCCCATCCAGTCCTAGCTCTAACTCCTAGTTTTAGACCTATTCGTTGTCTTGATTTTTATGTACATGGTTTAGGCACATGAAATCTTGTTAGTTTATTTTAGGTTTGTGTGTCTTAGTTGATGTTGCGTTGGAGTCTTATGATGGCACTAGGATTGTTATCTAGCTTCTAGTGTTGCTCCAGTATGCTTTGTATCTTGACCCAATGCACTTGTTGTACATCGCTCTGGATAAGAGCGTCTGCTAAATGCCTATAATGTCATGTAATTTAATGTCAATGTACAAAATGACAGCTGTTTACGAAAACAAATAAAACAAGTTAATTTTAAATAGCTCAACACAACTAATGTTATAGATGGTTCTCCAAACTCAACAAAAAATGCTGCTTTTAATAATTACTGCAGTCTCAAAATTATTCAGCCCCCTCATGACAAACATCTTTAGTACTTGGTAGAACACCCTTTTGCTGTTATGACCTGCTGCAAACATGATGCATAGCCAGACACCAACTTCTGGCAGCGTTCCTGAGGAATCTTAGCCCATTCCTCATGGACAAAGGCTTCCAGCTCACTAATACTCTTGGGTTTGTATGCAGCAACCCCTTTTTCAAATCCCACCAAAGATTTTGGATGGGGTTCAAGTCAGGTGACTGTGATGGCCACTCTAGTATCTTCCAGGACTTCTTCTGAAACCAAGCCTTATTGGACTTTGAGGCATGCTTGGGATCATTGTCCTGCTGGAAGGTCCAATGATGCCCAACCTTCAGTTTCCTCACAGATGGCATGACATTTTCTCCAGGATTTCCTGATCCTTGATTGAATCCATCTTACCCTCCACACGCTGCAGGTTTCCAGTACCAGAGGAAGTGAAGCAGCCCCAGAGCATCACTGAGCCACCACCATGCTTCACTGTAGGGTAAGGTGTTCTTTTCAGCGAATGCTTCATTCTTCCTCCTCCAGATGTACCGCTAATCCATAGGCCCAAAAAGCTCTAATTTTGTTTCATCGCTCCACAGAATAGAATCCCAAAACACTCTTTGGCTTATTTATAGAGTTCAGAGCAAATTGGAGCTGACTTTTCTTGTGCCTTGGAAACAAAATTGGACTTATTGGAAATAATGTTAGTTGTGTTGAGCTATTTAAAAAGTTCTTGTTTGATTTGTTTTTGTTTTTTAAAACAGCTGCTAGTTTGTATATTTGACTAATAAACCTGATTTGTAGTGGGGGTTGATTAATGTTGATTGCATGTGTATGCCAATGTGACCATCTTGCAGTCTCTAATCTCTTTCAGATTGTATGTCCTGCGTAAGATGTAGTCCACCTGTGTGCACTTTCCTCCACTCTTATACATCACTCTCTGTTCATCCCACTTCTGTAAATATGTATTCACCACAGCCATTTCTATCCTTTTCACAAAACTCACCATCTGTCCCTCCTACAATCCTCTCCTTGGAACCATACCTCTTCATCACCTCCTCATCACCTCTGTTCCCTTCCCTAACATGCCCATTGAAGTATGCTCCAATCACCACTCTCTCCTTCTTGGGTACACTCTCCACCACTTCATCTAACACACTCCAAAATTCTTCTTTCTTTTCCGTCTTACATCCAACTTGAGAGACATATGCACTGATTACATTCATCATCACACCTTTGATTTCCAGCTTCATACTCATCACTGTCCAACACTCTTCCCCTCCAACACAGTCTTGACATACTCTTCTTTCAGAATTCGCCTACCTCATTTCTCCTCCAAAATGTACCATGATATAAGAGTTTAATCCCACCTCCAATGGCCCTGGTATCACTCCCTTTCCAACTTTTCTCTTGCACACACAGTATATTTACCTTCCTTCTCTTCATCATACCATCCAACTAATTCCCTTTCAATGGTCAGAGTGCCAACATTAAAAGTTCTGACTCTAATCTCAACATTACTACCCTTCCTCCTCTTTTGCTGTCTCTGGACATGTCTTCCCCATCTCCTTCCCCTCTGTCCAAGACTAGCATGATTTCCACTGGCACCTTGTAGGCCATCACTATTATTGGTGGTCATTGATAACCTGGGCCTCGACCGATCTAGTCTGAAAATCTGATTCACGAGCCACATATTTGATTTGGAAATTGAATCACAGAGTGGAGCCTATCCCAGTGCTCATTGGGTAAAAGGCAGGGCTTGAGCAGTTAGGAATTAAGTGTCTTGCTCAAGGAGACTTGGACATGCTCTCTGATGGAACTGGGGATCAAACCACAAATATTCTGATTACGAGAAAACCACCCTACCTCCTGAGCTTTGCTGCCCCTTTAAAAAAGAAAATAAGGTAACCTCTGCACTAAAATTTGTCCCACGGCTAAGAACATGCTGCCCTGCCCACCATAAGCCCCAGTCTATTTAATTTGTGCAGTCACTGTGATTTTCTCGTAGAAAAACCACATCTATTCTTTTCTGCTTGATTACTTCTGCTATTAAGACTCTTTTGTGTGCATCTCTAACCCCATTCATGTTTAATGAAGCCATCCTTAAACCTTGTATATGAGAAGAGAGACAGACCAGTTGGAAGTCAGACAGAAAAAGACTGCAGAGATTAAAACCCAGTGTTGTATGATTTGGTCCATTTAGATCTCTCCTTGGAAGAGTGACAATCTTCTTGATATGATAACATTTCTTGCCATCCATCAAATCTAGTCCAACAACTTTTTAAGTGTAGTAACTGACCAGATCAGGAAATTTTGAACATCAGGAAATTGATCTTTGAGATGAACTGATTTACGAAATGTGTCATTTAGAAAATTATTAACCTTCTCTGATGAGTACAAGTTTACAATCTGAGGAATACCATCCACTATAGAAACACTATCTGACTAGTCCACAGAATCGAAGTGATGGGGGTGAAGGAGCATCCTTCTCTCCAGATGTGAAGACAGAGAGGACAATAGTTTAATAAGCTAGGGAAGGGATTGCTGACCCCTCTCATATCCTCTATTCAGATTACAAACTGCTCCTATTATGTAGATGTCACAGGGTTCCAAATAGACACAGGAAAAGATACGGGAACAGGTATGAAAACTTCTTAATTCCTCAATCAGTGAATCCTCTAAACTCAGGATATAAGGAGGATGTGAAATGAGGGGCTGTGTTGCATTTGAATCCACTTTTATTCATGTTCCTACACTATAATGTATGTACTTTTATATGGCAGCCAGCGGCATAGCTCAGTGGGTAGAGTGGTTGTCTGGCAATCGGAAGGTTACAGGATCAATCCCTGGTCCTGCATAAAGCATGTCGAGGTGTCCTTAAGCAAGACACTTAACCCCTAACTGCTCTCTGAGTGCCATATGTTGGCAGCTCACTGCTCCTACCCAACAGGATGGGTTAAAATGCAGAGAAATCCAAATTTCCCAATGTGGGACTGATAAAGGAATCATTTATTTATTTATGTCCAATACAAACTCCCCTTAGGACAAAGTAATCGACAATCTCAAATTTTCCTATGGAATAAGCATTGAGATGGATATACACAGTAGCTGTCAAACTAATAGCCATATCACATAAGATCTGCGTCTTGGTTAGTGTCTCCTCTGAGAAGGTAAAGTAATTGCAACCTAGAGACTGACACCTGACCAGTTGATAACACTTTGGTCATAGTATCATAGGGGACAGATTAAGATGAAGTCACTGTAGAGATGTGTTGAAGTATGTTAGGGCAAAACAATTGTATATGGCAAAGACCAAGGACAGGTTACCATACATATACTGCACTAACATTCATTGATGAGTGTCAATAATACTAATAATGTTCTTTTTGAAGAAGAGAATGCATATTGCCTAAATGGAGCGGGCAAGCACAGGGCGTGACCTATTCTGAAACCCTAGAAGGGTGAATCCAAAAGATGAATGTATATGGATTTCCCCATTTTGGAAAGAAACAGAACGTTGAATTAGTCAAGACAGTTTGAACCCTTGGACTGCGACACCAGTCATGTGGGGAGGTTTTTTTTAGCATAACTTTCATATGCTTATAATCAGTATTAATTTTATCAGGCTTGGGTGAGTCTACATGGTCTATGAAGCATTAAAGCTCTGCTCTAGAGAGAGAGAGAGATATTCTCTAGCAATAACCCCACCACATGCAAGTAAGTGCTACATGTGACCATTAGCCTTAAAAGGAAATTCCACTGCATAGCAACATTAAACTAATTTGACATATTGAGGCATAACTAATTAGTCTTGGTATAAAGCCAGAAGCTGAAGCACGTGCAGTACTTTAGGACTATACCTCTGGCCTGATAACATGTACATAACTTGCAGTGAGCTCATTTTACTTTGTTGTAAAGAACTATGTCTTCAAATACATAATATACTTTGATATGATTAACTTCACAAAAATAATTGAATAAAGCTATTTACATGCTCATTGTATATAAATGCTGAAATTATTCTCACTGACATGGCATCTTATGTACTCTAGCATGTGATATCTCAACAGGAACACACCTCCATTTTAATAGATACATCCATCCATCCATCGTTAACCGCTTATCCGAAACCAGGTCGCGGGGGAACTGGAGCCTATCTCCGTTCTCATTGGGCGAGAGGCAGGGTACACCCTGTATAGATCGCCAGTCTATCACAGGGAAGAGCATTTAGGGGAACAGTGTCTTGCTCAAGGACACCTCGACAAGCTTCTCTGCAGAACCGGGGATCGAGCGTGCAACCTTCCGATCGCCAGGCGACCGCTCTACCCACTGAGCCATGCCGCCCCTTTAATAGCTACAGAAAACCAGAAATTAAAGCAAACAGTCCTGTAACAAAGATATTCATAATTTTCCCCTTAAATTTGATACACTGACTCTCATTATCCATCCATCCATCCATCGTCAACTGCTTATCCGGTGTTGGGTGGCGGAGGTAGCAGATTTCAGCCGGGACCTCCAAGATTTCCTTTCCCTTGCAACATCCACTAGCTCTGATTGGGGGATCTCAAGGTGTTTCCAGGCCAGTGTGGAGATATAATCCCTCCATCTGGTCCTCGGTCTACCCCGTGGCCTTCTCCCAGCTGGACGTGCCTGAAAAACCTCCTTTGGGAGGCGATCAGGTGGCATCCTTACTAGATGCATGAACCACCTGAGCTGGCTCCTTTCGATGTGTAGGACCAGTGGCTCTACTCCGAGTCCCTCACGTATGTCTGAGCTTCTCAACCTATCTCTAAGGGAGACACCAGACACCCTCCTAAGAAACCTCATCTCAGCTGCTTGTATCCGTGATCTTGTTCTTTCAGTCATGACCCAGCTTTCATGGCCATAGGAAAGAGTGGGCACAAACATTGACCGGTAGATCGAAAGCTTTGCCTTCTGGCTCAGCTCTCTCTTGGTAACGATGGTTTGGTAAAGGGAGCACAATACTGCTCCAGCAGCTCCAATTCTGCGGTCCAACTCATGCTCCATTCTCCCCTCACTTGAGAACAAGACCACCAGATACTTGAACTCCCTCACTTGGGGTAAGGACTCATTCCCTACTCAGACTGGACAAACCTCTGGTGTCCTGCTTAGAACCATGGTCTCAGATTTAGAGGTACTAATCCTCATTCCAGCTGCTTCACACTCTCTTCCATGACTACGTCTGGAGATCCTGTCCATGAAGATCACAAACAGGATAGGTGATAAGGAGCAACCCTGACGGAGACCAACCTCTACTGGGAAAGAGTCTGACCTACTACCTAAAACTTGGACACAACTCTCACTTTGGGCATAGAGAGATTGGATGGCCCTGAGTAGTGACCCTCTTATCTTATACTCCCACAGAACTTCCCACAATACT
>OMLC01092073.1:0-12331 GCA_900302585.1 Regalecus glesne | reverse complement strand
ATATGTCAATGCATCTTCCACGGACCCTTGTAATAAACCACATTGTGAAATAAGAAGCTTCTTGTCTATGAAGATGTCCTACGTTCTTTAGGAATGGCACACAGCCGAGGTTTACAGGGACCAAAAAGGAACATAAGAGCACAGCAAAATAACTGCAGTAGTGAAATAAGTTTCATACGGGCGTTCATTCCCGTGCAAGACCGCTACAGAAATCATGTCTAATGACGTATATGGACCCAGCAAACAATGAGGAGACAAAACAACAGAGGTCACATAAAGGAATATTTTAACCTGTGTTTAGAAATAAAATCTGTGTACTTCAGAAAAAAAGTAAATCTTTATGCATGCATGATATTCCAGAGAAGGAAATCTCACAAAAGTTGAATTGGTTCAGTTCATCTGGGCACAGAAGGCACTGGTGCTCCTGCTGTCATCACTTTGGGTGCTCCTGCTTGGTTTCGTTCTGACAACTTTTTTATTAAGATTTCACATTCAAAATGGCTCAGTGGGTAGAGTGGTCATCTGTCAAGTGGAAGGTTGCAGGTTCGAGCCCAGCACCTGCAGAGAAGCGTGTCGAAATGTCCTTGAGCAAGACACTGTTCCCCTAATTTCTCTGCCCAGTGACTTACTGGTGACCCTTCAAGGGTGTGTCTCTGCCTTTCACCCAATGAGAACTGAGATAGGCTCCAGCTCTCCTGAATACCAACTTCCGATAAGCGGTTGACAATAGATGGATAGATTCAAGATATTTTATCTCCATTGGGAAGGAGAAAAGGACTTGTGCTGATTGTCTGGGCAGAGGGACCGAGCTGAGATGGATATGCCCCAGATAAATGATGGATGGGTCAAGGTGGAGGTGGGGTCACATCAAGGATCAGCTCTGAGCCTTTTCTGGTTCTCAGTGGTGATGACAGGCTGATGGAGGAGATCAGGGAGGAGTCTCTGTGGACTATGATGTTGGTGGAGGACATGGTGATCTGTAGTGAGAGTAGGGAGCAGGTGGAGTCTGGAGAGGTGGAGGTCTGCACTGGAGAGAAGAGGAATGAAAGTCAGGAGGAGAAAGACAGAATACATATGTGTGTTAATGAGAGGGGAGACGGAGGAATGGTGAGGATGTCAGGAGTAGAGGTGAGGAAGGTGGATGAGTTTAAATACTTGGGGTCGACTGTCCAAAGTTACAGGGAGGGTGGAGGAGAGGTGGAGGAGAGAAAGCAGGCAGGGTGGAGTGGGTGGAGAAGAGTGTCAGGGTTTATTTATGACAGAAGGGTAAAAAGTTGAAACAGTTCATCTGGACACAACTGTGAAAGTCCAGTCAATGGCCAATTAGCATATGAAAGCATCGCTGGTTTCAGTTATTATGCAAATGCATTGTTTCTAAGGGTGGGATACTCCCACCCACACCACACTAACACTCATCCACATTAACATACACCTGAAGTCACAACTCTTCTGGAGTTGAGTGACAAAACAGCAGTAAATTAGAACCCTGTTAAGATAGTCCAGTATTTACATGGAATATGCAATGGACACAAATAGTGAACTTGCTGCTCCCACTATACCGGGGCTGTCCGGAGAAACCACTTTCTCCAGAGTAACCCTGCTTTTGAAAGTGGAGGTGATGGCTGGGTCTTCAAACATATGCATGGTACCGTTCGACACAGTGATGTTCACTGCTGCAGTCACACACTCCTGCTAACGTAGCTCTCCTCTGAAACACTGGCATGTAATGAGAGAAAGAAAGCCTCTTCCCCAGGAGGAGTGGGGGGGGCTTCCCGGGTGGTCTCACCGGCTCGATATAAAACATTCCAAACGTGGAAGAACAGAACCCTGATGATAATGGAGGAGGTGTCGTTCAACACAAAGGGTGCACTGAGCTGTGGAGTAAGGGCTCCGCATCCAGGCTTGATAAGTCTTTCAATAGTTGGCCGATGAATTATGTTGGGTGCCATCCCTCCAAACACTGAGGGATTCCCACCAAATGAGGGTCTTTTCCTCTTGACCTTCCCTCCAAATCTTCACATTTGTCATTCAGCATTTTCCCTTGTCCCTTAAGCACATCAACAGTGGAGTCAAGTGAGAAGAGCTGGTCACTGTGGTCACTGGACACACGTTCCAGCTTGTGAACAATGTGCCCATGGCTGTTGGTTTCTGTGGCATTCTTCTACTCTGTGCATACCAACTGATATTTGCCTCTTAAGTTAGCAGCCGAAGAGTCGACTCTAACATATCCGTCCTCCTTCGGTGAGTCCTGCATGGACTGGGAGGCCCATGGGTCAGATGTGTTGGCTATATTAGCAGCTGCATCCGCAGGTGATGGTGGCTCAGTTGATTGGGAAGTTTTGCTGTGGTCTGCATGCATGGAATCACTTTCCTGCTTAGCAGAAGACATTGGCCATTTAACATGTAAAAAGTCATCCAACACAGAAAATGAACAAAAGTCAAGTTACCAAGTGTCCAGGAATGTCCTCTGCTCGTCCAAAGGAAGACACGCAGGAAAGGAAGAACTGAAGACGGATGACCCCTAATGGGAGCAGCTGAGAGTAGTCAAGTGACTTCACAAGTATGAGTGATGAAACTTTTCTCTTACTAAACTGATTGGACTTGTTTACCATCGAAGGTAAAGCTTGTGGGATGAATGTGGGCCAAAAAAAAAAAAGTAATGTTTTTAGCACAAAAGCACATGATCCATAAAGGCTCGAGTGCAGGGCCAGGATCTCTTCTGCTAGACAGGCCAAATCCTGAGTGAACCACAACCAACGGTGTGTCGTCTCACCACTAGCAAACTAAGAGAGGAGGCAGGGCAGGCAGACACAACTGTGTCCACTGGAAGTTAGATATTGTTCCAGTTGATGCTCCATTTAGCCTGGAGCCCATTTCCGGCCTCTGAGCTGCAAACTGTGGGCTGTGCTGCTAATTAGCCTCGTTGTGATAATCACTCTGCTGACTCTGAAATTAAGCAACAGTAAGTGCATCAAATTGGCTGCTTTGGCATAAGAGCTGGGCTCCTGAACCGCAGGCAGATATAAAAAGCAGTAGGAAGAGTGAGCAATGAGGAAAAGGGTGTGCATTATAGCTATCACACCACCAAGTACACCGAGTGAGGCTTTTAAAAAGGCCTCTTTAAAGCTGCAGCAGCCTTCAGTGGGGAAACCTTTATTTATACTACAAAGAGGCAAGACTTGACGGCTTGCTGGAAAAACGGCATTGAAGTTCCACGGTAGCTGAAGCTCAGATGCAGAGGATTGCCCCTAATGGGAGACAGGGGGGTGTTGAACAGAGCTGAAGTAGGCCAACCTTCACCACACACCTTCTCCCTACTGTGACGGTGAGTCTCCACTGATCCAAGCCCACCTAACAGACGACAACATCAAATGAAGCTGGCTCTGCATTTAATGGAAGTCAGACGGATTCTTGGGGCTGCAGCCACAAGGGGCAGATCATGTGGGGCAGACAGTCATCTAGTATTAAATGGTTCAAGATGAGACAGGAAGGACCAGGCTGGTAAAGCTTCATGTGAAGAGCTGTCCGTTGTGGCCTAGTATGAATACAATCAATACGACACGCAAGACCAATCGTGAACACCGATCTTAAGGTCTGAGCAGCCTGCGTCAGAAAACACTGGCTAAGTCGTCAAGTATGTACAGACCTGAACGCACACAGAGAATTCTACACCGGCCTGTTCTCTTCTGTCTCTCTCACACGACAGAGAGAAGCCGTGCTCAGCTCACAGGCCCGTCCACATCCCCCCTGTCTCTGTTCACCCTTCAGACGGTCTTGTGTGGGTCGGTCCTCGGCTAGTCTCGTGAAAACCCAGGAAAACACTCTCAACATGGCTGTGATGAAGAAGATACAGACTGGGCCAGCAGCTGCAACACTGCTGAAGTCACAGTGAATCCAGGAGGACCCCAGACCTGTTCACCTCGAAATAACTCAAGGGAAGACGTGCTAGCCAAGCTGGGACTGCCGGACACTGGCCGCCCACAGACAAGACTTTCAGTCAGCGGAGCATCCGTCGGGTTTCAAGTCAGTCCATTTATTTGCATAGCCCATTATGCCAAATGACCTCATGGGCTCTGGGTGAAGTACATATGAAGTAGCATCAGTGGTGAATAAGTCACCAGGTAGCCATGGACATGGTAGAAATATCATGTAGCAGCACGCCAATGATGTAAAACCCTTTGGAAGCATGTCCTAGACTCCAATAAAAAGCCAACAACTGGATCTTAATCAGGAGATTGATGCTGCTCTGCTGCTTTGTCACCATGCAGGGATTTAGTTGGGGCTGTCACATAAGCTAACAAAAGCCCTTGTAGCAATTCAACACACAGAGTAGCCCGGATGTGCAGAAAACACCCCTCTTCCTCAGTCCCTTATTGGGCTCAGTCTGTGTGTGTGTGTGTGTGTGTGTGTGTGTGTGTGTGTGTGTGTCAGACATGGAGCAGAGATTACACTGCCATTGAGGCCTGGTTCTGTTGGCACACTGGGAGGAGACAGTGAACTGACTGGCTGAGGGTGCAACTTTAAAACGGCCACACAGCATTATTTATGAAAGGGGGGGGATTACAACACCATTCAACTTTTCATTCTTTGTGTAAAAGGCAGAAGAAAGACAGAGATAAGGCAAGCTTCAACACATCGGGGTTACACAGATGAACACTATATTCCAGGTACTACAAAGTGAAGACTTCTGCAGGCTGAGGAATGCTGGCAGGGAACTCTCACCTGCCCCGCCTGCTATGCTCCCGAGAGGAGAAGACAGTGGGGAGATGGTCAAAAGTCATGCTTTTGACAGCTTGTCAGAGCACAATCAACACTCGACATAGCATGCCTTACATGATCACTCCTTTGACATCCCTCAGCCTGATGTGGGGTCAGTTTGTGATTCGGCTCGACCCCTGTGATCACCACAGACAGCAGGTCTGATGCTTTAGTGAGATTTCAGAGGGGGCATGGGAGAAAACCTGACATGGATCTCAGGTGAGCTGAATGGTAGAGGGAGGAATGTATCAGAAAGGCATGGCTCCAGGCCATCCGGAGCTAGTGTGGTAGACATTCTCCCTGCAGCTGGATAGTTTCATTTTAACAGTTTAGTTAACACAGCACATCTTCCTGATGAGGACATGCAGCTTTCCAGAATTAAAGGGGAAGTCACCTCATTTCCCAAATCAGGATCAGTTCAGTTGTGGCACATGAAATAGTAAGCAAATTAAGTTGTTGTTTTTCAAAATGTTCCGTGTCTCTAGGGCAGGCAGCACAATTACATGAGTGAGATTACATGGATGAATTCATCTCACACCAAAGGAGCTCAACTTTAGCTTGAGGTGCTGCCACGTTTGAAAAGCCAGCTGAAACTTCCACTTTTTTAATAATCACGAGCTGATCTCTTCACTGTACCATTGTTGTTTTGGGGAAGCAGTTTTGTTTTTATAGATGAGGTGTTAACAGAGCTCGCGCAGGATCTGCCATCGATCTCAGAAGGGGAACCTCACACTGCCTGGATTGACTGGAAGGAGAGAAGATACTAGCATGTAGCATTCTGGATAATGGCATATACAGGTTTTATGGAGATTGAAGCCTATTTGGGAATAAAAGAACGTATTTCTCTGGCCAAGCTGCATGGAATTTGAAAATAATATTTTAAGTTGTCTCCTTAGAGGTTAGGAACTTTGCTGAAGTGATTCACTCAGAGGGCAGTTTCATGTGTCACATTTAGTCCCCACTGGGTGGGGGTGGACACAGACTCAGACGGAGCTTGAGGGATTAAGGCCAGATGCCCTTCCTGATGCCCCATGGTAGGTTCAAACCTGCTGCCTCTGGCTCGTCAGTTCTCAAAGCACACGCTCTACCACTGAGCTACCATGACCTCTAAAATACTAAGTAGATACAAATTAAATATTCTAAACCAGGTTAATTTCTCCTTTAAGAATGCAAATACAGAACAGGACATCGGGCATAAAGGATTCGGAACATCCATGTCCTGTTTTTCTGAGTGCAGTGACAGAGAACACACAACAGACAGATATGTGAACGTTTAAACATAAAAACTGATGCAGAGTAGATGACAAATGCATCCACTAGAACCTGACAGAGGATATTACCTGCTAAACACTGGGCGAAACAATTTCCCCACAGTTTATGCTCCACAACAAAGGAGAGACACATTTGTTGAACACAAATGAACAATCTGCAATGCAAGAGCACATAAAGGGCATCCTGCTCTACATTGTAATGAACAGCATCAGGACATTAGGATTACACTCTGCCTGACTTCGTCAAGCCTGTGATGCAAACTGCTGCCCATCAACTCAAGAGCTGGCAACCAAGAGCCTGGCCATGGTCAGCATTAGAGACTACTTACAAATGTTAATTGATGCTTGACTTTCTGCTTGAAATGGGGAAGCCCGGCTAGACAAACATACCGCATTACAGATGTCTCACTGTTTTCAAAATCCCTTTAAAATCCCTGGCAGGATAATGGACAGCTGTGAACAGTCCCAACAGAGACATTACACCTAGGCCATCTGTGCAGACTTGGCCTATTCGACCAGTGATGCATTTAGGCCTTCTTCATCAACATGCATGAGACCATGTGGATCAAATCAAATGTAGATGCAAAGTGAGCAGCAGTGGAAGGCTGGGAGGGACATTTCTTGAGGAATGTGGAGCCCAGAGTCAAAGGAGATGGTCGAGAGCTGTGACTTGAGTTTGTGATTTACATGTCACAGTACAAGTAGAACTGGATGTACATACCATGATGGATGACAAGTGAGGTGAAGCAGCTTCTTCATCATACCCAGTACTACAGCAGGTTAGATGAGACTGATGTGTACTGAGCAGCGGTATAGACAAGTCTCTCAACAGCCTCGCAGAAGATGTGAAAAAAGCTGCTTGTGAGAGAAAATTTGGATCAAAATTTTAGTCAGGAAATGCTTTTGTTTGTTTTTTTTCCATTCTCTTCCATTTTCACTTCTTTTCTTGGTGTGAATCGGATTAGGCAGTGATTTTCAGCCCGGCCTCTTTATCCGGAGGGTGGGAGGGGGCAGCTCAAATTCTCCTTTGCCTCTTTGTACATCAGAGTGAAGTTTTTCCCCTTTGCATTACTTCTGGTTACTCAGTCAACTGCTGGATTAACTGTACAATCTTCACACCAAGAATGACAGTGAGTCAAGTATCAAAGTCTGCCACTTCCCCGTTTGTACATTCCAAATAGAATTCAATGGCTGCTGCTCAGGAGGACAGTTAACAATGCATGACGCATGGGGATAAAAATGCTCATTACTATATTTGCTGACATCTCAGCATTGGCATAAGCTTGGTTTGTCTCTTAGCGAGAGATGCAGTGGAAAGGCAAGAGTCACAGCAAGGGGAGGAATGTGTCAAGAAGATGCAGAGTGACAGTTCTGGCACATCGAGCCCCACCGTAGGCATTTTCCATTTAGTCAGTCACAACCAAAGATAACTGATATGAATGTGGTGAAACAAACGATCTCAGCATCTCAAATCTTGGTAAAAGCAGGATTTTTGTTTCTCAGCCACATAATGGAAAATGAGGGAACCTTTTCTTTAGGTTCCCCTGATGGACCGTAAAACACTCTGTGTTCAAAAACTTACTGGATCCTTGCCGTGGCATCCCGAGGGGATGGAAATGTGGCTTGAAACCACACATAGAAAAGCAGGAAAATAGGATCATTTTAATTGATACAAGTTGTGAAAAAGAAAAGTATTAACTGAAACAAAACACCGTTGATCTAAACCGGTCAGAAAAGGAGTTTGGAGGGGAGTGAGACTGAAAGTCGAGCTGAAACAGAACATCATGTGCAACATGAACCTGAGATGGGCAGTGAAGGAGACAGCAGAGGAGGCTACGCACCAGTTGAAGAGAGAAGTGGGGGGGGGGCATGAAGGTGAGCAGGGAACTATGGAACGGGACAGATATGCAGACCTGTATTCACTCCTCCTCTCTCTCTGTGCTCAGCCTGAATACTGTACCACCAGCCAAACCTCTCAGGAGAATGCCAGTCTTAGTCTACACCTCAACACAAGAAGCCAATGGCTGGGCCTTGCAGTAACACTTAGAAGGTGGCACGGTGGATATTTTTTACCTTTTATTTATTTACTTATCTATCTATCTATCTATCTATTTATTTATTTTTGATTTTTTTTTCAGATTTCACTGCCATGTTTTGTGAGCTTGTTTCAATGTAGATTCATCAAGTTGTTCTGCTTAAAGTCAGAGTTAAAATGACTGGCCAATGATCTATTCATGTGGTCAGGCATGGGATGACTCTTGTGTTGAAAGCATGGTCCCACTGGCCTCTCCTGTTGTTTTTGGGTGGGGCAGTGTGCACACTGGCCCATGTGCTTAAGACATGAACCCTTGTCGAGGTCAAGCTGTAGGGTTGACTGTCAAGGTCAGATATCCTGTGGCTCTTACTTGTGTGTTGATGAGGACATTTCTCTCTCAGTCAGAGTATCAATATGTTTACTGTAAGAACACAGCAGTCCAATTCAACACCAAATACAACTATTTCTAAGTGATATATCCACAAAGAAACGTTCAATGTTTTCTGATTGTCGTCTAGCAGAAACTTGTCATGCGATGACTTTTTATATTTTAAGTGTAAAAAGGTCAACCCAGATATTATAAAGAGCAGAGCAATACTGTGGCAGATATTCTTAGATGCTCTTAGTTGGGGGGGTTCTGCTTTAGGAGATCTGTTTCTAAGTCTGTTGTGTTGCTTGTGCTATGTTTGAGCATGACATCACATAAAGCTCCTTAAAAGCACAAACTTCTCTAAAAAGAACTAGAGAAAATAAACTTGAACTTGCAAATATCATACTTGTCTGAAGCAAAGATCAACCGAAGGGCCATAATAATGATGATGATGATGATGATGATGATAATAATAATAATAATAATGATCTCCTTTATAGGGACAGTGCATATTAGTGAACATCCATCCATCCATTGTCACCTGCTTATCCGAAGTCGGGTCGCAATTGCCAGATGACCGCTCTACTCACTAAACCCTGCTGTCCCTTTATATTAATGAACATTTAGAATGTAAATATGCTAGATTTAGCCACCAGGCTACATTTCCTCCCACGCAATTGGGGGTTTAGTCTCTTGTACAAGGACACTTCAACAAACTTCCTGAAGAAACCAGGAATCCCACCACTAATCTTCCGATTACTAGACCCCACCTCTTGAGCTACGCCTCCCTATTGTGCTGAGGAGGCATGAACCCATCAGGCAGAAGCAGCAAATGAATGTCATCAATGCCAAGACTTGCCGTACCATGTTCTCATAACATACACGAGGGGTTTCAACACCATTACCACAGTGCTAAAGAATCCTGCCCAGTGGCATTCATATAGTAAAAAGAAGAGACTTACTGTTCGTTGACAACAAAGATGCAGTTGTCTTGTGAGGATAGGCCTGAGACAGGATGCTTGCAGGTCACCTTCCGCTCATTGTGGCTGGTGAGAGGGAAAGGAGAGGAGGGGGTACAATGTTAGAGATGACAGCAGACACGTACACCTGTCAGTAGCACTAATCCCTCCAGCCACCCTCGCTCTATCCCTGAAGACAGGGGCTGAATAGGCTGCTTGTGTTTGCAAAAGAGAATCACTCTTTAGGCTTTCAGATGAATCTTTCTCCAGTGAAATACCCCCATGGTGGAGGAGAGCTCACCCTGGGTTGAAGGAAGCCAGCAATGGGAATGTTGAATGTGAACAGGGCCGACAGACACCACAGAGCTACTCACAGTCCACTGGAGAGTTTTCCTTCAGTTGAATAAATAACCCTTCCAGCTCAGCCCCGTGTCCGTCTGACCCCAGTGTGGGCAAGCATAGCGTCCACTCCAAGAGAAACAAACCTTGAAACATCCACACAAGCACCACTAGGAAGCTGAGCATTGATTCAAAGAAAAACTTCTGTTGAACCTTTAGCTAAGCACCGAGAGGAGAGTCCGGCACTGCACAGAACCTCAAAGAAACAGACAGAAGTGTGTTACATGAAGCAGGAATGGCAATCGATCACTGCAAATCTGACACATAAATGACTTCTTCCTCTGCTGGCGCTCAGAGCCTGCAGGACGGGGAGGGATCCGTTCACAGCAACAGAGAGCATTACGGACCTGGAGCAGTTTGTCCTCGTGAATTTCAACATCCTCCACTTCCTACTGCAGATCTGAACACAGAATAAAGCAGCTAGCTCTCAATTCTTTCAGATTTCGGACTCCCGGCTGTATGAACACTAGGGGGAAAAGCAAACTCTGGCTCAACTTTTCAATCTCAAGCTGCCCGCCTTACCGTTCTCCACTCTTCTAATCAGATAGACACAGAAAGTGACATCCACCCAGCCTGTGGTCCAACAGCAGCCTCCTCCAGTCACTTCCACACCAGCATGGCTGAAGCATCAGGTACAGATCCCACAGTGTTTGGAGAGGAGGAGCACCAGAGCCACTGGGACATCCACCCAGGGACCACCTACTCCACTAAGACATACCTGGCCGGCCTTCAGTGACAGGAGAAATGGGGAGACCAGCTGAGCCACAGAGGGATTGGTCAGCACTGTCCATAGAGAATAACTGATTTTGATATACCCAGTTTTCGAGACAGTCACAAATTAGGGCTTTGCTTCAACCATGTCGACTGACGTGCGGGAAGCCAGGCAGTCTGGAAGCAGAGCTTCAAATGAGGAACCTGTTAAACAGCCTCCTAACTCATGAGGCGCAAATCAGAAAAAGCAAAGCCGCCATCACTTGACTACCTGTGAAGCACACCAGCTAGTGAGCCAGTGGCTGTACAGGCTAAGCTAGTCCCTGGTTTAGCATCATTGAATAACCAGCGCAGGCCCAACAAAACACTGATGAACTGACTATATGAGAGTAAAGTCTAAGTTGCCATCTTCAAAGCTGCTTTTCCCTTCGGGCCAGGCAAAAGGATTCCACATTTTAACTCACTCAGCTTTGCACCATAAACAGAGCAGAGCCAAGCAGCAGCCCAAAAATAACACGGCTTTTAAACACGGGCTGCTCATGCTCTGAAAAAAGCAAATATGAAATGAGTATGAAATAGAGGGTTGGGTTTCAGCTGAGCCCGGGGAGCAGCCGGCTCGCCAGATCCACTCTGTAATTACAGCAGGCAGTGTTGGCAGCGAGGCGTTCTGTGCAGTCTTAGGCCAGACCAACGGCACCGTTTGTCTTTGGTATCCCTTCACATGTGCCATGGTGCTCTGCACATGTGCCAGCATCAGCCTCAACGGGGATGAAAGAGAAACAACATAAAAGCTACAGCACAGAAGTCATGGAGGATGGAAAGACTTGGAACAAGACCCCATCACCTTGGTGCTTGAGCAGCAGTTTTGTGGCTGGTGCAGCACTCGATTACAGACCAACAGCTAATTACCTGCAGGCTGCTAGGATATCTGGAGTCTGAAAGGCATGACCAGTGTGACCCTGGTGTATCAGCCGTGGAAGGTATATTAGCTAGAGGCTTTACGGAGCGCGGGTTTCTCATGTTGACCACCGACCCTCGCAGCTCAATTAGTCCCCCGTGCTTACACTGCAATAACTCAACATGAACCACAGCCACATCTGCCGCAGAGAGGAGACATGGATGAAGAGCTAAGCCCAGCCCCGCTCAGGGACACGAGATGAGACGATAATGGAAGGCAGTGATTCATTGACTTGAAGGCATCTGGGCGTCAGTCTGGGGTCAAAGGTGTGTAGGATCAGCCAGTTATTTATCCATGTAACTGCTCTCAAGCAAACCTAGAGTTCAGCAGCCTGGCTGTTCATGAACATGAGGCAAAGGGAAAACAGACAGATGTTCAGGTTTGTCTTGGAGACAAATGAATTATATTTAGAGCCAATGGACAGAATAGCTGTACAGCTTCTACATCTCTTGGTTAAGCCCCGCCTCTGTATCGAAGTGTTAGCAGAGGTTCTTGGGCTTGTTGGTGACATCCATAAACCCACATGGCCCTCCTGGGGCTAGGTAAGTATTTGCATATGTGTGGATGGACACGTGGACCAGGTCAGTAGGTTTGAGAAGGTACAGCATAAAAGCACATCAAAGCTTGGAGTCCACATAAGAGAGTGGGCAGAGGCTATTTGAGAAGGCCTTTAACATTCCCGACGTGACCCATGTGACACGGGAGGACAATCCGGCCTCAAACATGGGTGGAAAATACGGGGGCGGTGCCAAAAAGACATGATGGGCTTTGTGTGGACTGTAAGAGGGAAGAGGAGAAACTCTGAGCAGACATTTTCCTGTGAACTAGACAATCAGTCGGATAGCTATTTTCTCACCATGTACCCACTTG
>OMLC01092072.1:0-11750 GCA_900302585.1 Regalecus glesne | reverse complement strand
CACAGGAGCAGACCATCCAAAAGAGTCTTAAAGACAGATGGGAAACCTGAGTTACTAATAACATTGGCTCTTTCCAGCAGCATTATTAGAATGTAAATCACTGCTTCCGAAACTCAAATGAGAAAAGACAGATGAAACCATTCTGGATTTACTCTGCAAAGATGTGTGACTGGAGGTTTGATAAGAAAAGAAAAATGGAGAATTCTCATTTAACTTCCACACAACACAAGCAATAGATGGCTATCAAAGTGCCTTTGCAGTCCTGCACTTGGACAACTTTTTTAAGGCAATCTGAAAGTTTTGTCTGCACCAAAATTGTGATTTTAGAGCTTTTTAAAATTCAATTTCATATCTTTTATCAATTTTAGTGTGATCTACTGTTTTTGCTACCCTCACCTCGTGACCAAGGACATTTAAAAAAATAAATCTGTAACCAATAAACAATAGGTAGCCCAAATTTCTGGAATTATTATTTGCAAAACAACTGTTTTGTTTCTACAGTCCCCGTAGGGTCATCCACCTGGTTATTACTATTTTGTCTTGTAATGACATTGAAAGGATGCTGATAGCTTACCTCAGTTTCCATGGTAGTATTCACTACACCTATTCAGTTTATTAACTCCTACGGGGATATTCAAGGGGGTGAATCTGACAGTGCACATCAGATAACATCATATACAGGATAACAAATTGATAAAGTGATGGGTGAAGAGTTGTAATATGTGACCTTTGTTAGAGTCTCAGCACCTTATTGCAGATCCTTCTTGTGAGACTGAAACATCCATCGGCATGTCCAATATTTCACCCCCCACACTGCCACTGGGAAAGCATTTAGAGAAACCACAGAATAGCACTGTTTGTTCTCAATTTAACAGGGTACACTATTGGTTAATTGATTTATTGTTCCAGTGTTGGTTATTGGTTATTGACAGCTGATTTGAGTTGGATGTATCATTATTAATGTGATTATTGAAATGCATCTAATTCATTGAAAGCTGCTAAAGGTTCGTTTTACTATTTAGTTAAAAACGGGATTAAAAGAAGTCGCATTTCATTTATTAAAAACATTTGAATGACATTGAATTCATGTTCGTTTCTTACATTGATTAAAACAGTTGAATACATCTGTCTTGAGGCAGGCTCAATAAGCAAGGTAAGGGAAGTCACAAAAAGTGGAATCGGTTCAACTGGTTCAGAAGTTTATTTGGAAACTGAATAAAATTGAAAAACGTCATTTCCCGTGATGCTCTGCGACAGGAAGTAGAGGAAAGAACCGCGTTTTGCTGGTGTTTAGCTTTTGAAGAAGCTATCATTGCACCGGCGGTAGATACGGGAGAGCAAAGTGGAAGGTAAGTGTGTTTATCTGTGCCATTATTTGTTTTATTTTTACGTAGGGTATTGTTCATTAAAACACGTTTCCAGATAGATAAATCTCTATATTTACTCCCGACGTTCTGTACATATATTTTGAACCTTTGAACTGTGATTTTGCAACGCCATTCAATGAATAACGTAAAAAGGACAACCACACGGATATAGGAATCTCTTTTATTCTCAGAGCATCTGTGGTGGACGTCCTTTTTCAAATGCTATGGAACATTTTCACGCTAGTTATGTGTATTATCCTTGAGTTTTGTTTGAAGAAGACGACGCTTTAGTCATCCGTCATTGTACCTATTTTCAATGAAGTGTATTCCCTGTAGTCCATCCATCCTATCATATATCCAATTGCCACGGTAGCTCAGTGGTAGATTGTGTGCTTTGGGAGATGACGAGCCAGACATCACCGTTCAGCCCCACTGCAGGGTATCAGGAAGGGCATCTGATATTAATCCCCCATGCTCCTTCTAATTCCATGTCCACTCCCACAACACAGGGCCTAATCATGACATGCTAAAACCGACCTCTCATTACACAGGAGCAGTGAGCAGCTGCGACACCCGGGGATCCACTTCTTTTTCTTACTGCCTTGGTCAAGCACACAGGCAGGAGTATTAACCCAAACAAGTAGTCTTTTTGATGGTGGGAGGAAATCAGAGCACTAGGAAGACACCCATGCAGACACAGGGATAACATGCAATGTCCACACAGAAAGGACAGAAAGGACCTGGGACAGGATTCAAATCCAAGACCTTCTTGTTTTGAGGCAACAGTGCTCCCCACCCTGTCACCACCATATATCTGTGTTATGGCAGCTACATTGCCTTACAATAGCTTAAAACAAATGTGAAAGAGATTAAAGACAAAGAAGAAAGGTACATTGAAGGAAACAAGGGGAGATAGACAGGAAGAGTGAAGGAAGGAAGGACGGAAGGCCAAACAAACAATACAAATTTAGTGAATAAATAAAAGTTGATAAAATGAGGTCAGTGACATGCTTCAATAATCCCTCATACCAAGTGTTATTTTAAGTCTTTTGAAGAAATATCAGCTGCTGTTTATCGAATGTGTTATTCTGGTTTTAAAATGAGAGATGGATTTGAATTTCCTCTGCAGAGTACAAGTCTCAATGTTTGCCCTTTCAGGGTCAGTGGAAAACAAAGCAAACCAATGTATGAAATTGAAGTAGCAGGTGAGTTAAAGAAAAGAAAATGTTGAAAAAAATAAAACGGGAAACAAACAAACAAGCCCGGAAGAGCCAATGTACTAAAATAGTTTCTCTTCGTTTTTGATTCGAACACAATAGACAATCTAAGACCCTGGTAAATATGTAAGTCTCCCCTTTTTCCAACAACTTACCCCAATAGTATCCGTACTCATATGATTAGTCATGGGTAGGAATCAAAAAGTGAGAAAACACACAAGAGGTAAAACTATCTTGGCTCTATCAATAATGTACCAGAGACGGCCTTTGATTCATACAGGCACAGCAGGAAGGGCTTTCTATGGTCCGTGCACATGGCGGCATCTAAGAGACGACACTTGACTCGTATAAGTGGTTGAAGAGACTTCCTCTTCCCTAGTGTCTACGACAACAGATAAAAGAGAGTAGAGCAGCTCACGTCTCCACTACCCCCACCCTGCCGTGCTCCTCTGATAGGGCCTTGGCGAAGAACAAACACCGTAATTAGACCTCTATCCATCTATCTGACTATTCCACCGTTGAGGCAGACAGAGAAGAGGGGAGATAACAAGGGAATGAGTGTGGGTGTGTGTCTACCGGTCCTCATCCTGCACTTGTGATATGATGCTAATTGTGTCTGTCTCTCCTCTTCTCCATCTCCTGTCTGTTGCACCGATTCACAGGCTCTCGCCAGAAGAACGAGATTGCAAAGCGCTTTGAGTGGTCGTCAGACTAGAAAAGCCCTATATGAAGAACAAGTCCATTTGCATTTCACATTTACCTAAAGAAGTGAAGAGAGAACTCAATAGGTCTGTGTGTGTAGCATCTTGGTGTCTCCGTGTGCGTGTGTGTCTGACCCCTGACACACAGACTTGCTCGTAACGACTTGCCGACTTGCATATGTATGGTATACACATATGTACGTGTAGGTTAGTATATCGTACATATGGGTTTAAGTGGTCAAATATCAAATAGATGGTTCCTTCAAGGTCTGCCTTGAAGTCAATGATCAAAACTACTTCCTAGTCTTCAGGTCAGCAAGTCCAAAAGATATGAGCATAAAATAAAGTATCTTGTCTGCTTTAAAAAAACATTAATGGATTAAATTAAATAATTAAATTAATAACTTCCACAACAGTGGAAGTTATTAAAATAGAATACTCAACTCTAGCAAAGCAGCAGGGGGTCGAAGTTATAAAACTGCACCTGACAGT
Organism: Regalecus glesne; assembly: GCA_900302585.1. Classification (NCBI taxonomy): domain Eukaryota; kingdom Metazoa; phylum Chordata; class Actinopteri; order Lampriformes; family Regalecidae; genus Regalecus; species Regalecus glesne. The sequence continues at coordinate 7,973 of OMLC01092072.1, read as the reverse complement.
CGCTGCTAGTAATAAATAGGAATAAACTGCACTGTTGACAGGGGTCATAAAAACATCTGATTGCAACAACTGACAAGGATGGGAATCATGGATCTTGATAAGGTTGACAGTGAGGCTACCATTAGGTTGGTTTCAATGGGAACCTTGGGCTCATATGCTTGTAACTAGGGATGGAATGTTGGGTGCAGTTTGAGTGACAGCTAGTCGGAAGTCATTGTGAATGTCCAGTTTGTTGGGTGCTTTTGTTTTAATGACAACACGTGTGCTGAAGACCTTATCTGACAGATATGTTGTAGGAAACGGGAGAATGATCCTGGTCGTGGCGTATTGCGCGAGCCAGGGAGCAACACACGGTCCTCTGACAATCCAGAACTTCTTAATTCCTTGATTCTGGAAGTAGTTCCGTGACAGTGCATCAGTCTGGAGGTCAACAAGTTCATCCTCACAGTTCAGATATTCCACATCCTTAATTTTGGCCATGAATGGATCCAAAACCCACGACCTCTTGGCGACATACTGGTCTGTTAGCTGATAGTGACTTAAACTCCTCTCACAGCAGGTTCACGTAGCTGATGAACTCTTGACGTAGTTGTGGGTACAGTCCCTCAGACCGCTTCATCAGTAGTGAAAACTGTTGCAGCTCTTCTCCTTCCATTTTACTGACCCTGTACTCCAGCTTGCACGTAAGAACCTCCAGCGTCTCTTTGCATTGCAGTATGTTAGAATCTACGCCCTGCAAACGCTTGTTGGTCTCACCATACAGACTGAATATAAAGGCCGGGTATGGTGTTTTAATCCAAAATGACTCAGTCATTTGTTCTGCCAGTGTGGGGATACGAGTTTGCAGGAAATCCTCAATTTGTCGTTGCGGTTCCACAAGACACAAAGCACGCATACGACATATTTAATCACAAATAGGTAGCTTAATGAGAGCGGCCTCTCTTTTGTTCTTGCTAACATTAGCTGTGCTTCTACTATGGTAGACTGAGTACAGCGGCCGAGACGGCCTTGGTTGTGTTATTCATAGTGTACTGCTTTCCTGGCGTACATTCCCCCCACCCCACCCTAATTTCTTAGAACACTGTGATTGGACATTGCTTGTGTCAATCTTGAGACACAAGAAAGAAGAGCACCAGAGACACGCTGTGATTGGATAACAGGCACACCAAGAAAGCGGTACAAAAAAAAATGACAACAGCCGAGAGAGAGATTGAACAGTGACGTTTTTGTTGTTCTATAAAGTAGTCATATTCTCATGGTAGGGACCAGCATTGTTTTTAGGGTACAATACATAATGATGGATTTTCATTAGTTTGTATTTGAATTCACTCATATGGATTTTAAATCAATATTTTACTAAACATATGCTTGAAATCAGCTAAGGCCCCGCACCCCCCGTAGTGATCTTTGACGCCCCCCCCAGGCTAGGAACCACAGCCATATATGATTACTGCTATGTAAGCTCGGAGAATTTGAGAAGTCACCTTTAAATCACGATATTACCTTGAACTGGTTTCATTGGGGTGTTGTCGGCATGTAACCATTCCCATTGGGGAAGATGTTGCTGACGATGAAGAAAACAAAGAGGCCATGCCTACAAAACTATTCTTCCTTGCGTAGTGGACAGTATATAAATGTCAATTGCACAAGAACTGAAAATAATTAGCTCCCTCTTCACACTGAACATAATCTTCACAACTGCACCCATCTTTAGTAAAACCTAACCTTAAGAACAACAAACAAAAACAAAATAAGTATTTTATTGTGTATTTTCATGGTTTATTTATACATTTATCTTATACACTTCAGAGTCATATTTCAAATATATTTTCCTCTAAAATAGTTCAGTACATGACAGAGAATATACAACACCCAATACTGGCTGCCAACCTCCTCTCCTCTTCCATCTGTTAAAGAGCCACTCAACAACTTATGTTTCAGCATCGATCAGCACGCACAGCCGTGCAGTCAACCTGGCGATGGCCATACTTGCAGTGTGCCCAATACACAGACTCCCAAAAGGGTTTTAGCGCAAATATTGCACCTATTTGCATTGATCCAAAGGGTTTATGGCGAGCAATAAAGATGTCATTTGTAAGATTTAAAGTTCTGATTATGGTTATTAAGAGGTTCCGGAATGAGTTTCCTCTGTGAAAAGGCTGTCATCACTGCTGAGCCAAGCTGGGACACTTCCGGGATGAATTGTTGTATTTAAGTTGGTCATTTTTTACTATTTTAAAGTCAATATTTCCTTCAGAAAAATGTCACTGACCTATGGCAAGTCAACCACATGATGATCAAGAGACGGCCGTCAATGCTTCTGGAGACAACATGCCAAAACAGACATTATTCGGGGGCAGGAGCATTTTGTCTCGCACAGTAAAAAACTTTTGTATTTTGGGGAAAATTAAGTCTAGGGTGTGCATCAGGGCTGTCCAATGCTAAGCACTGTTTTGGGTGCTGTTATTGGGAAACAGTGCAGCCGGATGCTACACACAGTTGCCAGCAGATTACTGTGTGTATGACAACCTTTATGTTGGAGAGGAAGGAGGGTGTTGGTTTTTCTTACAGTCTGGGATCAATGAAAACTTCAATGGCTGATAATACAGTAAAAGTGCAGTATATGCTTTACAACTTAACCTCTGGTTAGTCAGCCCCGCTGTAATTAATGAAATACATGACACAAACCCATTGTATTGTGCGTGTTAGCATGTGGCTATAAGAACAGGGCACATTACAGCACAAGACTATGAATCCATAGTAAATCAACTAAATGAATTAGTCACTGACGGCTTTACATTTGGCGGAGATGAACACGTCAACATCTCCAGCAGATGGAATGGGGCCTTGGTGTTGAGCTGGCATGGTGACGGACAGAAATGAATTAAAGCATTTCTCACTCGAATCAAGATTCTCTTCTGTGTACTGAATACGTTTCCTACACACACTGTAAACCAGGTCTGTACTGGAGTTCCATCTAGGGAGCCAGGATTTAGACACCATTGATCCTTTTGCTGGCACATTTAAATTCCAAAGGGACATTTTTACAAGAAACCATGGTGGATTGGACATGACAGGGAACACAAAACGTATTCATTGATAGTGAACTCTTGTTACACAACAACGTTCAGAATGTTCATTGTTGTTTTTTTACTTTATTGTCCATGACTGATGATGACAGTTTCTCACCATGATACGGACTACTCTCGTGTTACAGGATTTAAAAAAAAAGGTACTAAGTCAAATACGAAGGACTTTGACCAGATGGGAGAGGTTTGCATTTATTTAAAAAATGACAAATTACTCATATGAGTTTTGCAATGTTCTTGTGGGGGTGATTTTTGTGGTTAATGCATGCATTATGAGTGTATATTTGACTTTCTTATGAATAATAGAGAGATAACTCATGACTTGCTCTTAAGCTGGAAAATGAACTTGAAAATTCGGGTATTGCATGTATTCGATGAGAAAACGGAGTTTGTCAATACTGATACGTACTGATACAGCGAATTCATGTTTTTTTCATGAGCTCTGCTCTCATTTACTTTCATTTCAATAAATAAAGACGTCAGATTTTTATTTTTTGTGTGTGTCTGGTAGAACTATATAGACAAACCTTTGGATCTGTGTGTTGTTTTGACATGATAAAGAAAAAAACTTTATCTTCACCAACTCTGTTACAGATTTGAAATCCTTCAGATTACTTTGCGATTTCACTCCAGTCTGTTCAAAGCGCACAGAATTGGTTCACAGCTCTGGGACTTCTAACGTGCCTGGCCACGGCAGCAAACACAACTAAATACCCGAAAGGTTGTCGAATCTATTTCAGAGGACTGATGTTCGGGTGAATGACTGGACAGATACCGAATGCGTTCAAGCCAGAGATCATCCGTTGTTGATGCCTGCAATGACACCAATTGAGAACAAGTCTTTTTTTTCTTTTTTACGACACAAACCTTTCAGCACACTCATTGTCAGATTGTTTACAGATTAGGGAGCCCTCACAGGGCTATTGGTCATATCTTCGCACCGTGGAAGCCTAAGTGTTTTGTACACCTTGCTCACTGCTCAGCTGCCATGCTGACGGTGATGAAAAGAGTCATCAAAATGTGTGATAACTACCCTATGATCCATTCATTTGCTACCGGGGCCAGTCCATTGGCATCATCGGTATGGGTTTTGCAGACATCAACTCAGGAAGTGTTTTAGGTATGTTGCCCGTGTCATGAGAAAAACCAGGTCCACGTACAACTACAACTGCAACAACAACTCAAATCAATAAATCAATACGGTGTTTCTTTGTTCCATCTGCAGCGTACGGCTCAGCACCTCCTGCTGGAACGAGCTAGAGGAAATGTTAAAAGATGGTTAAACATATTTTTAAGAAATACATAAAAAACAATCAAAATCCTGCCAAGCAGTTTTGTGCTAACGAGCTTTCCTGTTAAGAGGTGGGTCACTCAAAGGAAGTGGGAACCCAACCTGAATGTGAATGTCGTGCACTCGACGAATACAAATAACATCTGCTTTTTAGCCTACAGCTTCAATACAGACAGGACTCGGAGAAACTCTCCGGTCACGCCAAAGGCTTCGGAGGCCAAGGTTGATCGTCAATGAAGGATCACAAAGGCCGTGAGTCAACCCCCATCTGTAAATCTCATGTAGGCCTTGTTTTAGGCCTCGTGTTAGAGAGGTGGGCCGTGCCACACGACAAAGGAACGCTGTCTCCTCCTTTTCAGTCAAACGTGAGTCGTTAGCCATCATACAGTCAACGTCAGAATCAAAACGATTACCAGCAACATCACAGCCTTCTGTTTGTCACTGGGAAACCATCAGTTGTGTCCCATATTTAGACATCATTCTGCTATCCTTACACAATATTAACATTGTTCACCATTCAAATTTTCCGGACATTTGAAACACATGAATACATGAGTGATAGGGTTTGGATTATTGGATGACCAGAACAATAGAATCTCACATACTGTACATCTCCAATGCTTATGGATATTTCTACCATGTTCAGCAATACACGGGAGGCATATTGACTTCACCTCCTCTCTGCTAAAGCCCTGAAGCTCGAGCCGATATACACGTGACTTTTCGACCCAACACGTAAGCTAAATAGAGTCAGTAAGATGTGCCTATGGGTGCATCAAGTCACTTTTCCCTTCTGAAGATAAACGTTGAACAGATATTTTGAGGATAAATATCTCAAGTTCAGCAACTTCACTATTCAATTGCTGAATTAATGAGCAAATTTTACAAGCAAGCGTGTAGATAATGTCACTAATAGTCACTGCTGAAACAGTTGGCAGGGTTACAGAGACAAGCTAACATCATCCACATCGGCCAGGACGAAGTAACAAAGTAAACTTTCAGGATTCCTTTTTTGTCTTGAAAGGGTTTCATTTGTTCATATGACACACTACTGATATTTCTTTTGGGGAATGATATCTTTTTATTAGTATTATTATTATTTTAATTGTGGGCACTCTGCTGTCTATTGAGTCCACGTGTGTTTAGCAATGGCAACCAAATGGGATGTTTCATCCTGAGCTATTTTGGTGCCAGGTTCTACCAGTTGAGCTTAATGGAGCCACCAGTACCAGAGGATGAGGAGGGTTATGGTAAATGAAGCACATGTAACCAGAAATTCGATGTATTGGGATATTCATGATGCAGGTATATGTTGAAAGTAGCTGGTGATGTTTTCATTGAAAACCCTTACACCAACATCTATACCTACAGGAAACCAAATATGTGTGTGTGTCGTTTTAAATGTAGTAATCCTGTCGATCAGCAAGGCAGTAGGTACAGTAGATGCTTCGAAGGAAGAAATGGTCAAATCCAGCCACACAGGAAATGCAAGGAATGGATGGGCAGATCCATGTTGCAGCTGGATGGGTTAGACTGGTGTCTTTAGGTATGTGTAGGCAGCATCTTTAATGGTACTCAGGTCGTGTTTTTTTCTCCTCTAATGCAACACAGATCAGATGCTTAAAGCCTAAGATTATTCATATTCTGAATTTGGTTGCTTTCATACAGAATTTCAGATCAGGTGCATATTCAATGTGCAGCCACATGACCCGATTTAACCACATAAGTCTGTGTGAAATCCACACAGAAGACTCAGTAGATTTACAGTCAAATCACATTGTATGGATTTCATGCTGCTCTCCATGTTATAGATCACTCTTGTCATCAAGCCCGTCAACACGCTCATAAATACGCCTCTTTTGGGCTTACAGTGAAGTTCAGCGGCTTAATGAGACCAGACCAGATGTTGTACAGCTGTGATGGAAGTCAGTGTCAAGAACAGCCAAGTCAGTAATCTAAGAACTGTTTTGAGGAGAGGTCTCCATTCAAGAGAAGCTTAAAGGTACACTTGAAAATTGGCCAGTGTTGGGGTGGGAACAAAACAGTGAAGTGGTTGAGTGCAATCACATGGCATCATTAGCCTTTTGCTCCCATACCAACTGTGGATTACTTCAAACATGCATTTGAACATTGACACGAAAAATGGATCAGGGCAAAAAGGAATGAACAATTCAATGGAGCTATTAAGCTATTTGGAGGGTAAAAAAATCACTTGCTATTACAAATCCATTGTAATGCAAGGCGAAGGAGTTCTAGTTCTTGTTAAGTATTCTGGACTAAACCATCTCTCTGCAGCTTTCTCTGCTGTCTTAGATAGACTGCTATTAAAGTGCCATACACTATGTGATTACTATATGTGCTGTGTGGAATCTATGTATATATATGAGTGGCTGTGAACAAATGTACACCTTTAACACAATCATGTCATCATAATGTTGGTAACTGCTTATGGGAAAAACATCTTTCCACTGTAAAGAAATTCTGTCTTCATGGTCTGATGGTGGAGATCTGCGAGTCACACTGCAAACAATGCCACCATTAGTCATTAGTGTGGCATTGGTGCGTTTTCCTTCACAAAATGAAAGTTCATACATTATAATATTAAAAAACTGTGAACAAAAGACAAAATGACCTGCAATCGTAATTTCAACGGAACTCACGCTGTCCCCGTCCTTATTGGCCACCATACTGTTCTTGAGATCTTGCATTTCGTCTCTTTCCGTCCTTCCTGCACTCCTTCTTATTATAGAGAGATGTCTGTTCTGCAGTAGTTATTGATCAACCGTGTGGGTTTCTCATTGTCCGAGGCGGGGAAGCTCATGGAGAAGGGGCAGGGATGTGAAAGAGGAATTCCACCCGTCATCCATTATTCTCCCCCTCTATGAGAGCATTGTGTCTGTGTATATATGCATGTGCATGTGTGTGCATGTGTATGGGTGTGGATGTATATGGGTGTGGATGTATATGGGTGTGCATGTGTATGGGTGTGCATGTGTATGGGTGTGCATGTGTATGGGTGTGGATGTATATGGGTGTGCATGTGTATGGGTGTGCATGTGTATGGGTGTGGATGTATATGGGTGTGCATGTGTATGGGTGTGCATGTGTATGGGTGTGCATGTGTATGGGCGTGCATGTGTATGGGCGTGCATGTGTGCTTGTGTGAGTGCATACAGTATATTTGCAGACAGAGAGTGACGCTGACACTGTTAATGCCTGTGGGTTGGACTGTGGATGTTAGGAGCAGTCAGATTGTGCACACATGGGTACACATGTTTGTGTGAGAAGGAACATCGGCCACAGAGATTGTTTTTTAAATGTTTTTTGGGGGAGGGGTTGGTTTTTGGGGTTATCCTTGCGTGCCCTTCCAGGTATTCGTTTCAGCATTTGAGTCATAAATCACACTTCTCATAAATATTTTGTGAGCATTTCCCGTGACCATTAAAAAAACCAAAACAAGACAATTACCAAATAACTAAAAAACAACAACAATGGAACACATTGGATAGGTTTGATAGACTGCAACATCACAGATTAAGTATACTAAAATCCAAAGGAACATCAGAGGCTGTATAAAGGTTGTGCTTCTTTAG
>OMLC01092070.1:0-13835 GCA_900302585.1 Regalecus glesne | reverse complement strand
GCCTCGTGTGATTGTGGTGGCTGATGGGTCATGTGGCGACTCCTGCTCTGTGCTTGGCATCAGCTCTGATTACACTGTGGAATCCTGCCATGCCTACGGAGCTAATGCAACTATAGAGAGACTGGACCAGAGACAGGTCTGGAGGAACACACACACTGATACACACACGCAGACTGGCATGCACACACACACACTAATGGTGTTCTTGCCGTTTGACAGCTGCTGAGACAATAACCAACAGGTTGGAGCTTGCATAAACAATGAAAGCAGGATATTGCTGTGTGAGAGAAACCTTTTTGGTTCCATGCAGCTAATCTGAGCAAACAGAGACACGTGGGCTGGACTACATCCGCTGAATAACAATGCCTGATGCTAACATAAGCAGTCAGATTTCAGTACGCTGCTGATCCCTGTCAGCATCACTGCTGGGCCCTGCTGTATTTTGATCCGCTCACTGAACCTGATAGGTGCGGCTGTTGCACCCATGCAGTCAGGTGTTAAGGATGAAACAGCAGCTGGTTCACCATGCCTCCCAGGCAGGGACCTCTTCCTCTCCTCAGTTGCTGATCATGAACACACATAGCAAAACATCAGCTTCTATATTCCTGTGCCAAAGGTCATCATCAGTTATATGAATAGTGGATTTCCTGTAATGATGACTCAGTGATGTGCAAACCAGCCTGTCAGGCCTTCACTCAAACAGACGCAGGAACATGAAGGCAGACCTAATTGGAGAGGCAGACGGGAAGAGTGACAAATTGAGAAATAAGCACCGCATAGTTTCCATAGAAATGGTCCACGTGTGTCTGTAGCCTCCGTCCTTTTCCCCAGGCGTCTTAAAGGAGCGTCAGCTCCCGATGTGCCACTCATATCACCTTCTCCTCCGGGGCCGAGTGGCTGATTTCTTCCTCCCCATTGTCTGTTTTCTTTGGTTATTGAATTTACCTTACAGGGTAAGACCTGCAAAGCCTCAGCATCCCATATCTTAAATCCCCAGTAACTGTCATCATACCCCCCACCCGGCCTCCGCTGTCCTCCCCTGACAACATTAAATGCTGCCTGATCGCTCTGGCTCTTGTCATTCATGGGCAGCTGATTGATGGCAGCTGCTGCTCCTTTATGTAGAAAGGGGCCAGTTGAGGTGGTCTGAGGATGTGGTAAGGATGCCACCAGGTCTCCTCCCTAGGGGGTGTTCCAGGCACCTCCAGCTGGGAGGAGGCCACGGGGCAGACCGAGGACCAGGTGGAGGGATTATATCTCCACACTTGCCTGAGACCACCTTAGGACCCCCTAGTCAGAGCTGGTCGATGTGTCCAGGGAAAGGGAAGTTTGGGGTCCCTTGCTGGAACTGATACCTACATGCCCTCATTTTGGACAAGTGGTTGGCGATGGATGGATGCAAACATGGGTTTCCTCCAGATGCTCTGGTTTCCTCCCACCATCATATAGACATGCATGTCAGGGTTACCACTCCTGCCTGTACCCATGAGCAAGGCAATAGAAAAAAGAACTGGAGTTGGTCTGCAGGTGCTGCAGCTGCTCTCTGCTCCTGTACAATAGGATAGATTACATGCCAAGGACAAATTTCATTGTATGTATGCACAATCACAAATAAGTAATGTCTCTCCTCCTAATGCTGTGTTTTCCTCTCTCTCTCTCTCTCTCTCTCTCTCTCTCTCTCTGTTCCTGAACATTCCCACCACACCTCAGGTACCCACTCCAGAGATCCGTGCCCATAGCCTGTACTTTGACCTCTCTGCATACGGAGTGGAGGCTTTCAGAGAGCACCGAAGCCCCACGTCAAAGCCCGGCTTCCACCTGAAAATCTACGGAACCTTCAGAAACCGTTACATGGCCTTGGTGTGCCCTACTGCCGACACTAAGATGGTCCGCTTCCTCAGACACACAGCTAACTCCTCTGTGAGTGCGTCAACATCATTCGCCATTAGCTCCCTGCTGTCATCTTCTCTCCACAGCTCCAGAATATACTAAAGCTGAGTGAGAACAGGATATTTTTTTCCTGCTCAACTAATTTGTTCAGAATTAATGACGAGATCAGGATGTTTAACGTAAAGACCGACATGAGCCGTCTCTGCACACTCGGCCCTGCCAATATACACCATTTCCATGGTAGAAGAGAGAGAGAGCTAATAATAACTGTCCATGGCACAATGCAGCTCTCCCTGCTTATTCCTTACCTTTCATTCAGCAAATGGCCTTTCACTACTGTGTGAGTGCATCCATTAGTTAGTGTGTGTGTGTGTGCATGTGTGCATGGACCGATGTGGCGGGAGGGAGAAAAGCATGGAGGGGGAGCTGAGAAGTGGGTAGACATCAATGCTGGTTTCACGTCTGTGCATGTGTGTACATGTGCATGTAAAGACCGTTTGTACCCTTCTATCGCAACAACAGGGAGTAAATGGAGAGTAGAATCACTGCATGAACATCAATCATAGGCGCATGCCTCCTGGCCTACGCGACACTCGTCAGGGGCCGTAGTCGGGCAGCTGGCACGTAACTTGAACTGTCTTAAGTTTATCATGTGAGAAACTGCACTGACTGTAAAGCCCCTCAGCAATACTGTAGGTGTATATAAAGTCAAACAGCAAAACAATACAGCCTCCTCCGGTTGCTATGTGGATGCCTGTGCACATGTGATGTTACTTGGTAACAGATGGCTGTTTCAGTACAGGAGAGAGAGAGAGAGTGGAGGGGATCCACACAATATCTATAATAACTGTAGGAGTTGAATTTGTACAGGCACAGAGCCATCGTGGGGATATGTTTTATTTCCCACGTTCCAGCTTGAGTTTTATAGAGAGAACCTGGCAGACAATCACATTTTCCTACGACTCAGTTTAGATGGCCAATGGTCCAAAAGTATAGCTCATACGACAGCCCTCAGTGAGGAAGAAGCAGCAGGAGGAGACCAATACCTCAGCTCTGGTATTTAACTCTTGAGCCTCCATTCGAATAGAAGTTTTCATTTGATCCATTATGATTCCCTGTCTCATTGGTCAGAGTCACTAATCATTATGATATCAGGCATCCCCTCCCCACATCAGGGCTTCATGTGACTTGCTGTCCAGCTCAGTGAAGACATATGAGACTGCCTCGTTAACATGGGGAAAATATTCTAATCTTCCAGATCATGAAGAATATCTTCTACCAGTCCTTCAACGCTTACAAGACAGACATCGAGCCTCGCCTCAACGACCTAACGCTCCACCACATGCAGTGCAGTCGCCGCCTTTTCGAAATCCAGCTGTCCCACAGACGCATCAGTGCTGCTTACATAGAGGAGGACAACGTGGCCGTCACTGTGGAGGGGGAGGCGGCACGCGTCCTCAACTTCGACACAGGTGTGTGTGTGCGTGTGTGTGTGTGTGTGGATGTGGACATCAAACTCTGGCGGTGGCCTTGATGTGAGTGGCAAAGAATTATCTTTATCCCTGGAAATAGGTTTCTCTGTATGAAACGTCCTTGTTTCCTCCAAAAGCAGCGAGTGTTTCTCAGGCTGAAAGACAAGACGTGAAAGGTCCCTATTTATAGAACTGAAAGCCACCTGAGAATAGAAGACAGAGTGGCTGAGCCGGAGAATGTAAGAGATGCAACTTGCATCACTATGTGTGTGTGCGTGTGTGTGTGTGTGTGTGAGTGTGTGTGTGCGTGTTTGTGTGTGCGTGTGTGTGTCTCTACACAAGTATACAGGCACATGCGTGTTTCTGTGAATGTATGTCACTCACTGTTGGTCCCTCAGTGTTCTCCTCAGGCAACACTTCTATGGGTTTCCAAAGAGGTCAGTTCTTACACGTCATGATTAGACCCCACGTTGTGGACTTGGATGGAGGATGGGGGATCAAGGCTGGATGCTCTTCCTGACTCCCCACGGAGGTTTCAAACCCACAACATCTGGCTTATCAGTTCCTGAGGCTCTACCACTGACTTACCATGGCCACATGGGTTTCCATACTTCCCTCAGTGTATTCATGTATCTTGCTTTTTTTTTATTGATCATTGTAGGGGCGGCATAGCTCAGTGGGAAGAGCAGTCAATCTGGCGATTGGAAGGTTGCAGGTTTGATCCTCAGTCCTGCTGAAAGCATGTTGAGGTGTTCTTGAGCAAGACACTGAACTCCTAAAGTCTCCCTGGGTGCCATGTGGTGGCTGCCCACTGCTCCTGTAAAACAGGATGGATCAAATGCAGAGAATTGCAAATTTCCCCTTCTTGGACTGATAAGGGAACAATTATTATTATGTTCATCCATCAACATCCTTGAAGCTTTAAGGCCACAGTTGAGCTCGTCTGCAGAGACAGATATAACCAACCATTATCATATCGTATGGATGTCTCTGAGAAACAGTTTGTAAGAAAATAAACATGTTCACGTCTTTGTAACCCACCCACTGCTATTCCTCTCTCCTCTCCAACCAGGTTGTGGGGTGAACCTCGGTATGCGTGGTCTGGAGTCTCTGGGGACCCTCATCTACCGGACAGCTACTGCCGTTGACCAGAACGATGTCCTGGAGGCCCTGTCTGCAAAGATACAGCACTCCAGACAGGTGGCTGACACCTTCAAGCAGACAGGCCTGGCTCAGTCCATGTATGAATAATATGGGACGAAGGGGATTAATGTCTCCCTCTAGTGGTCTGATGAGTAACAACAATGGCACTAAAAGGAAATTCCAAGTTCCAAGATTATTTTTATGTTGTAGGCCTTCCACTCCCTTAGCAGCTATGATACTGAGCAGTTCCCCGTGTGTGTCCTTGAAACACTGCTGACGTCACTAGCAAAACTTAAAATGGCACTAGCCAAAACAGCCGTGTGTAGCGTTATTATAGGTATTTATTAACCTAATGTAGGCTATTTCTGTGTAGCCCACCAAAGGTAGCAGTGAAGTAGGAAGTAAGGATTGTTATATTCACATTCACCTCATGTCCACCAGTGAGGTCATTGGTGGCAGACACTTTTCAGACTGCTCAGTATTAATAACAGCTAAGGGAGAATTAACCCTACGACATATGTAGAGGGTTCATGTTGAGGGATGGAATCTATTGTTTTCTTCCCTACAGGGGCACATATTAAGATCAATGTTCCAGGTTCGAACCCACCGCAGGGCATCAGGGAGGGCATCCGGCCTTACCATCTAAGGCCATGTCCGCCCCCACAAGGTGGGGACTACTCATGACATGTAACAATGACCTCCCCCTGAACTAGCTACTTAACAAGACGGTATTAGAGACACAGGAGGGCTTTTTACACAGCCTGCTGAAGGCGGGGACGGTCTTCCATTAAGCAGCTTCACCGTCGTCCTGTGTAAACAGTACAAAGAAGGAGCGGGGACAGTTGTTGTTCTGACGTTAAGCTGGTGTTTGATGATTTATGCTACTTTGTGGAGAAATGCTACTGTAGCGTCAGTGTATAGCAGAGTCTATTCACTCACAAGCCTAGCGCTAACGCTAACCTCGCTACTATGTGTTAGAGTGCTAAGTGACAGAACACCCTCAGTGGAGGTAGTCACAAAACTAAGTTGACTGTAAAAGGGACAGCCGCCAGGACAAGACAGCCGACGCTAGCGTTCCACGTCATGACGCCTCTGCTTCTGGTATGCTAGCACGCTGTGTAAAATCCCACAGTGAGGTGTGTTTTTCCCGCCTTTTCTCAGTTCAGCATAAAAGAGCCAACGGGGTAAAGAGAGAAGCTAGAGAACCAACACAAGGCTCCTCTCACATTGACAAGTGAAGCCACTGAGGCGAGGCCGGATTTTCGTTTTGCATGCCAAGAAGTCAGCCGCTCAAATGGTGAACAAGAGAAGCAGCTTCCAGTTCAACCAGACTATTCATGAAATTCATAGAATACATTTACATCAAAGGTTGAAAGTAATTCAGCATGTTCGTGCCTTCAGAGAGACAGGATGTTAGTCATTGGAAGCATCCAGTTCTGCTCAGAAGTGTTGTTGTTGTTTTTTGCTGCGAGATACCTAAAAAAGAGGTTTTCAGCGTTCAGGAAAACCATTATAGAGAAACATAGGTCCTCAGAAGAAGGTCCTGAAGCTGCAGCAAGACACACAAAAGAAGACAGAAAATCCATGAAATAATTCATAACCTCCAACACTAGCAGCCAGGAAAATGAAATAGGCAGTGGCCTGGCACCGTCAAGTCGATCACTTCCATTATCAGCTTCCATCGAACTCTCATGGTCTTGACACTCAGCTTCATCTTGCCAAGGCTCACCGCCCTTCCTCTCATCAGGTGTCGATTTTGACACAGCAGCAGAGGAAACAACCATTTCCAAAACCAACAGTGAGAGAACAACTGCCCCTTTACAACTCCTCCACAATGAGTCACCGGCTTCTGCCGTGCAAACGAATTTCTATGAAACACAACAGTGGCTTCAAGCCTCACTCTGATGTTAACCTGACTTGACTTGTCCCTCTAGCTTCTGTTTTTACCTGATTGAAGAGCAAAGCCAGTGTAAAGGCAGTCTTCATTACACCGCTACTGCGGAACATCTGCGTAAAAACCCTAAAGACCCATGTGGCTGGGGTCCAGTACTTTTTACCAATCCAACAATGGATCCAGAAGTCTGGTCAACTGTGTGGGGATCAGCTTAAGACCTGAACGTTAACGGCCCAAGCGACAACGCAACCCACAGTAAGCTACTAGCTGTCAGTTGACCTCTGACCTGCTATATCAAACCAGGCTATGCTAACCATGCTTTGAATTTGATTTTTCTCACCATTGCTCTTAAGTTTAGCCTGTTTTAGCAGCTAAATGTCTGGCAGCTTAGGCTACCAGATGGGATACTGGCCCAGTATAAAGGCATGTTGTTGACACGCAGATTAACTAGCTAGGCTTACTGTGTACATAATTACGTGTTAGCGGTCCAACAGACGCGTTCATTTGATAGGACATTGGGCTGTAAAGAGAACCAACCCAGCGATGAGGACACTCAATGTGTGAGCTTTATGGAAATCACTTGTTTGTCCTCTGTTGCCCTGAACTGCAGTGCAGGGTGTGCTCCGTACGCAGCCGGATTGTAATAAATCAGTGTGTCTGATAAGCAGATCTGAAACAAATGGAATACAAATTTGTTTGGTTGCTTGCAATATAGGGCTTAAACTTGGTAATTGTGTTGCGAAGCTGTGAATTATTGTGCAATCAAAATGGCTGAAAGAACGAAAAACGAGTCTGAGCGCGCGTGTGTTGTGCAAGCACAGCCTGCTAAAGCAGGTCCGTCTAGACAGGTCTCCAGATGAAAACAGCTCATTTGTCTTAGGGATACGTATTTCAACTGCATGAACCTGAGCTGACTGCAACCTGCCCAAACTTCACCAACTGTAGATCCTGCAGGCTTTGAGTCAACCCGTGCATCAGAAGCAGAGATTAGAGACGAAGGGGCACTGCTCTCCTACACCACCACAGCCACTCTCCTCTTCATCAACACTCCTTCCTCTTGACTTTCCTCCACATGTGAGTCAGAGGATACAGGACCTCTGATGACCACTTATCCTTTTTAAAACGGCAACATCACCCCGGAGATCACATGTGCACCTCACAATCTTGACTCAGAGGTTGAGGTGAGATTCAGATGGATGTTGAAAAGTCCTCCGGTTTTTAAAAATCTACATTCAGATGACCTGATTCAGCCTATTTTGACCTTTTTTACAACTTGGATTATTGAGCATGAAAAGTTTTCATCCATTTTGGCTAAATCAAAGCATGAGTATCCTAATTTACATCTCTGTCCCTCGCCAGGGGCTCAAGTTCCTCACATTCTTGACTCAGAGCTGAAGATGACGTTCAGATGGATGTTGAAAAGTCCTCCTTTGTTTTGAATCTACATTCAGATGACTTGATTCAACCTATTTTGACCATGTGCACAGTGAGTTTCTACTCTGGGAAGATGCTCAGAAGTCAGATGCTCTATAGGGGTGAGGGGTGGTGCTGAGATATGAGCACAGACAAAAACGGGGGAATGGTTGGCCTCTGATCCAGTGAGGGTTGACACATTTACAGTTGTTATTATTACTACTTTAATGCAAGTGTGACCTCTGTGTGAAGAAAAGTAACCGGGCACCTCACAATTCAGGACTGCAGCACTATGGCACGGTTTAATAAACAGGGATGCCATGTTAGCAGATTTTTCTGTTTTCAAGAAACGTAGATACCATCATATTGGGACATACATGGTGATTTTTTTTACATTTTAGTCCATCGGTGATATTTTATCTCAGATTGGCATCTTTTATTTAAACGAAGCATCACATTTCAGCTTTCCCCTCAACAAAAAAGAAAAAGATGATGAATTGTGCAGTTACTCATCAGCAGCACCAAGAGACATCATGAGTCATGGTGGCCTATTTGTCCACAATGAGCGAAATGTTTTCTGTCTACATTGTAAGTTATGATGAATCTTGTGAATGATGGATGTCAGTGCCTAACTACAAGTGTGGGTGACAGGAGAGTAAATAGTCCAACAGTGATTGTATTAGTCTGCATGGCAGGTGTCCTTGTCAGTAAGGCGTTGGCCACTGCTCTTCATCTGACTGTAGAGAGACATTAAGGTCCTGTAAATTCTGCCATGGATGCATCATGTTTAGTTTAAAGGAGAGGCCAATTCACTCTCTTCTGTGCGTGTGCCTATGCACATGCACTAGCATTGAAATTAGGGATGCATGTTACTCCAGAACCAGCAGACATAAAGGCATAAAGGGGAACATTCCCCTACCGGTTTATAATCTCTATTTTTATTCCAATCACAGTGGATGTGTATTTTACACAGGGGAGTGATCAGGCACCATTATGGTGCCATAATTGAATGGCTAAGACTGTGCCAGCACAACGCTGATCTGGCTGAGGCAGTCCAGAGTGATGTCTCTCCACGAAACCGACTTATTTATTGATTTTATTTCATAATGGACAAGAGATGTTTTTACGCATGTAAATATGTATATAGATATTTTATTATTTTCTTTTGTGAAATTTACAGAAGAGGTTTGGTGCCTTTTTTTTGGCGTTAACCTTAGTGTATATGGATCAACACTGCCACCTGCTGGTGGGAAATAGTAGTTCCATCTGGCGCCACGTTTTATAGGTTAAACTACTGCAGTCACATTAACTGAATGTCCCTCCCTTTTCCCCCAAACCGTTACATATAATAGGAGCACCTTAAGTGATTCAAACCTGTAAAGGTACCTGTGTCTCTTTCTCATTATGAAGAAACAGACACACTGCTGAATATCTGTAACAAACCTGTGACATATTAAAATAAAAATGCCAGAGTAACAGAATCTCCTGAATCAGTGATTGCAGGCTTTTCTAGATGAAGCAATCAATCTGGGCTTTGCGAAAACAACAACAGCCTGGCTGTCAACATAAACGATCGGGAGATAACACAGTATGAGAGATCAAGTTGGATTTTAAGTGTTTCAGCTGAATTTTCCATTGGAGAAGGAAAGTTGAGGAAAAACGAGCAGGGAAGCTAAAATTCAAGTAAAATCATATCGACAATCATTTAGAAGTCTTCAACTAAAATAATGACCACATGCAGTGGTGGCGTCTGTCCATCCATTGCTGTCTATTCCAGGTGTAATTCTCTACATCTGCTGAGCCAGGCTTTTTCTAATGATGGACTTGATGTCGACTCAACACTCAAATTCATTGCGAGGTGTTTTTCCAGAAGCGGTAACAGCAGCCTCACTCTGACCAGACATGGGTCTTCTCTCAAGGAGCACAAAAACCATCGTAGCAGCTGAACTCACGTTGCCCTGGGAGGACAGGCTAGCCGTCTCTCACCGACAGAGGAAGGCCAAGTACCAGGATCAGATCGATGAGGTTCTCGTCAAAGGATGTCACTCGGCCTTATATCCCATTGAAGTCGACAGCCGTGGTGTCCCAGCAACATCAGTCTTCTGCTTCCTACAGATGACGGGTCTGTTGTTGTTATTTGAATATTCTTATTTAATCCTCCCGTCTTACTCTGTATCTCTTCTTCAGTGTCTGTTCATCCCTTGACGTAAGGCCCATTGAATTACCTTCATGCACATGAAGCCTGCGGTGTGAATAAACCGGTCCTGCCCTCACGGTTTCATCCTGATGCTCACCTGTGGGAGAGGCTACGCAGCCTCAGTGGTGATGCTACAGTTGGGCTGGTTTGGTCGTCAAGGTAAACCACAAACGCTTGCTTGTTACTCGTATAATAACTGGACCAGCTTGAGTTTCCCATTGTGCTTTCACAGCTTCCGTAACCATGAGGCCATCTATTGAACTACAGAATGAATCCGGTTATCAGCATAAGAACTTATGAGCCAAAACATTAAAACCACTGACGGGTAAGTGAACATATTGATCATCTCATTGAAATGTCAGCTGTCAAGGGGTGGGGTGCGTTAGGCAGCAAGGGAACAGTCAGTTTTTGAAGTTGATGTGTTGGAAGATGTTTGATACTCGTCGAGATCGTGTCGGCAAGTCTCCAGTTGAGGCGGAACGCTCCACCGGTGTCACAAACATGACGCTCGGTTGAAGAAAATTCTGAAAACAAGATCCAAAAGTGGCTTTACATCCGCAGCATGAGAGCTGATCACAACCCTGATGCATGTTTATTCCCTTGATTTAGGGTTTAAGAATCAGTGCTTGGTCAAAAGAGATGCTAGCATGGATCTCTCCTGTGGTGTCCTAAGCCATGCTAAAGCCCCGAACTGTAGTTAATAGAGGTGAGTGGAGGGGACCCTCAGAGATCCATTAACTGGTGCTCTGTGCCGTCCCGTCCCACCCTCTTGCCTAACAGAGAGCTAACCCCCTGTCTCCTGTGCCGTTTAGTCCGTATAATTAAAAACACTCATCTGCGAGCGTCTGCCTCCAAGGCCGACCCGCCTGTACCTCTGAACCGACCCCCGCCCCGGCACAGGGCCTCTCATTAGATTAACACCATCATGAGAAAATCTTTTATCTGTACATATAATTAAAACTGGGATGAAGGACAAGCTAATCAATGATGGGGGATGACAAGTTCGTAAATGAATTAGAGCTGCCAATGGGGCTCGGCGGCGATCAATGGCACATGTTAAGGAGAGATTTGCCACACGGTGTTTCCTGGTGACGGACTCACGTCCGTCTGAACAAGCATGTTGCTCATTCTGCTGGCCTGTACAGAGGCTGAGTTTACTGAATGACACATCAGCCCATCCACATGACTGACCCAGATCTTACGTGTGTGTGTGTGTGTGTGTGTGTGTGTGTGTCTGTGTGTGTGTGTGTTTGTGTGTGTGTGTGTGTGTCTTCTCCTTGATGCCCACCTTACCAGGGTGGGGAAGTTTGAATCTACTAATGATCCTAAGGGCTATGCTGCGTGGACCTTGGCTCCTAGTACGGTCACGCAAGACGGAAAGGTCAAGGGGGAGGTGCCAGACGTAGCATGATCCTACAAAGATCTCAGCGGAGGAATTGGCCAAAGATGTCTCCAGGTCACAACAGCAGTGAGGACAGATGAAGGCAGCAACAGAGGATGGCCCCCAGTCATCTTGGTGGCTAAACTCCACCAAGGACCGCAAGGTGGCGGCTGGACCATCAGCCCCTCCATGTAAAAGCTGTCACACGTAGGCGTCCTCCTACAAGGCTACCCAAGAGGACCCAGAAGGAGGTCAGTCATACTCGATCCAGAGTGATCGCTGATGATGATGATGGTGATGGTGATGATAGGGATAATGATGATGAAGAGGATGATGATGATGATGAGTGTGTGGTATCAGTCAGTGAAGTGAATGGTGTTTGTAGGGCCAGGAAAACATAATAGCCTTGAAAATGTAATTTCCTTGCCACCAGCTAAAAGCTTTTTGCAGTTTTTAAAACATTTTCCATAAACTTTGCACCTCGTGCATCACAATGCACATTTCTCCAAACCTTAGACGAAATGAGACATTCCACTAATGATGCTTCATATTTAACTCAAGCCTGAGAGGCCTCAGTAGAGCCATAAGATACACTATGATAAGAGAAGTCAAAAATTCAGAATCCAGTCAAATACAACACAGAGAAAGAATACAGCACAGAGATAATCCCCGCACGTGGCTAACATAAGGACCCTATGGTCCTCGATGGCCTTCCTGCTGTATAAGATACTGCTGATGAACTCCTCTGAGTCACTTCAAGCATTCTTGTTTCTGATGGAACAAAAAGCAGCTTTAGTGTTGCTCATCATACAGATAAACTGGAGTTTAATTACTCTGAAGGACAGCACTTCCCACATGAAGCCCAAGTCGACCTGAGCTGTACCAAGAGATTCAAACACAGGGTACACGTCTTACAGGAAAGGCTGCACAGATTTATAAAATGTGCCTAGATGTGGAAACGCAGTGAATCATTTTAGTTGACAGGCTCTTTATTTTGGATCTACACAGAATAGCATGTCTGTTTTGTTAGCCACCCCTTTTCATGTTTCTGGCTGTAACTCAACAGTGAGTATTGAAGCTTTGTGCACTTTATTAAATGCCTCGTCCGCTAGCCATTTGAGGGCACTATTGTCCTGTAAAACGGTCGAAGGACAAGAGCGAGCGGAGGGCGAAAGGGAGAAGGCACCATGGCTTCTGAACCGGGACAGACAGGAAGGGAAGAGATTTTTTTGTGTGGGATGCCAAATACAAGCCTGTCCCGTCACACTTCAGAAGAAGAGAAGGGACCTGTGTCATTGCAGCACGCATCCTATTCTGGAAGAGATCGACTGTCAGCTCCATTACAGCCAGTGTGGTTCTGCGACAGCAACAATAAGAATTTGACGCATGTCGAGGAAATTCAGCCATCACAGCACAGGTTAGTTAAAAAGAAACGAGTTGTCCAGAGGGGAGATGTCTCTGTTCCTCATTTCCCGCCATTTCTTAAGTGGGGACCTGCTGAGGAGGACGATGGCCTCGTCGACTCCAGGTTGCCCGCGGTATGGTGGCTATTTGGGAAGTCGGGAAGCCACGTGGACACAAGCTCGTATCGATGAGTCTTCAACCGCCTTTTGACTCACAGACAGGAAGTCACTGTCACATGACTGAGATATCGGCACCTTGTCCAATGGCAGGCGGGGCCTCCGGTGTATAGATAGCACCTCAGTCGCTTATACAGCAGCCACAAGCTAGGGGCTCGGTGCCTTGCTCAAGGACACGTCGACACGGCTTCTGCAGGGGACTGAACCGTCAGTCTCGAATACCGGATGACGGCCCTTCCTCCTGAGCTACGCCACCCACCTACAGGCGAGTTTTGCCACGGTGTGGAAGCGACGCTGTGTCAAGACAGCAATCTCCCCTCACTTCAGTGCGCGGCACGAGGTGAGCGCTGCGGCTGTGTGAGGACTGGTCCTGTTCATCTGTTGAACAATTTCCAGATCTCCTCTCTATCTGTTCAGCTGCTATCGGTCCCGCTGGGCTCACGCCCGGTTTCCCTGAACTGTCATGGTTAATAATTGGGCCTCTCTGTCAGGAAGGAAATCAGCCCCGCTGTTCCAACTAAAACACACTAGTCGTTTTAGCCCTCGCTCTTCCTGTTCCTCTCTTCCTCTCCTCTCAACCCCCCCCGCTCCCCTAATATGGTGGAAATCACTGCTCCAGATAAAACCCCAGACCCCATTCCTCTATCCCAATCCCCCCCCCAACTCTTTCACACACACACCATCCTGTTGGGGGTGGGCGAGCGGTGTGTGTGTGTTGGGGGGGGTGTACACTGTGTGACAGTGGTAGCCTCGGGTCAGGTTCCTGTTGACAGGGAAGAGGATCTCTGATTTGAGGAGAGCCGTCACACCAGTGAGTGCAGCTGCCTCCTCGAGTGACACCGCCCATGACTGGTGGGGGGAGTCT
>OMLC01092069.1:0-10613 GCA_900302585.1 Regalecus glesne | reverse complement strand
AGAGGTACAACACAGCCTCCAGTTAATACACACACACACACACACACACACACACACACACACACACACACACACAATATCTTCCCACGCACCTGCCAAGGTCTGCACATTTATGCTTGAGCAACGTGTCACTGGAAGTGAGACGTATTTTTCTTTCTTCTTTACTACAGTCAATAGAATCCCTGAGATGAGCAAAGCTTTACAGCAATTTACCTTGAGTACAGCTCAGAGCATCCCTACAACTCACAGATGGTGAAAATGCTGTTTGTCACGTGGTTTCTTGCAAAAAGACCGAATCTGGATTCCTCAGGTCTTTAATAGTGTAAAACAACAGAATATGAAGGGCTTTCCAACCACGGCCAGAGGTCCATAGTTAGTGGGTCATAATGGGCTAAGCCTCGCATGGGTTTGGATAAAGTATTGTGGGTTCACTAGTGTCCCCCTCTGGGTCGTCCAGGCCTCTTGGTTAAGTGAAGGGAAAGTACTCTGCTTCATTCTCCTCTGACGGCCAAGCACTGTGCTTTCCCCACCAGACCATGATGTGTGGACTAGTGAGGGCTAGTGGTCATGTGACTTGGAGGAGACACATGCTACCACTTCCTCCTTCCTGTTGATGTTCTAGAGGAGTATCATCCATCCATCGTCTGAAGTCGTTGGGTGAGAGCTGGGGAAGTACCCTGGACAGGTCACCATGATATCTCAGGCTAGAGCAGTTCGGGGATCAGGGACTTGCTAGAAAACACTTCAACGTGCTTCCTGCAGGGGCTGATCCCCAGCGATGAGTCTCCCCGGCCCCTCATACGCTTTAATGACGGGGCTCCTTTTCCCGAGCAGCACTGGTCTGAAACCTCCCCTGCTCCCTGCATCTGCAAGGGCTGTAGTCTCAGCATGTGGAGGGGATCAATACACACGTCCTGTTATCAGATAGGGGGCCATGATTAAGACCCCCTCCTATCAGCTCTCAGCATCTTCTGCACACACACACACACACACACACACACACACACACACACACCTGCATGGCAGCTCCATGGTCACCTTTACGACAGAGGGTCTGGCCTAGCTGGTAAGCTGCTTCCACCTCCATACTCCTCTCTCCGGCTGACAGACAGTCAGAGAGACAGACAGGTGTATGGAGGGCAGTAGACAGATAAATAAACATGAAAAGGGATTAACCATCTCCATTTTGGCTGCAGCTGAGTTATCTCATGATGGCATTCTTTCAAACAGTTATCAGAGGAAGGACAGAGAGGTACACAGACAGAGACAGACAGAGACAGACAGAGACAGACAGACAGAGAGATCAGGAGACAATGACGTACACACACTCACACACACCTTGTCTGGCCAGATCGTAGGCCTTGCTGAGGAGCTGGACAGCCTGCTGGTAGTCTTCCTCTCTCAGTGAGCTGTCTGCCAGTCGGCTGTAGAGCTTCCATAGACCCTGACAGGCCAGGGTCCTCAGGGGCTGACCCCTGCTATCTACCCAGGACTGACCCTCTGTCAGCTGGAAGAGCCTCTCACTGTGCTCCCTGGCCTGCTCCAGCTGGCCTGCAGCAGAGACGGAGGACAGGCAGATGTCATACATCTCTGATATGTGGCCACTTCCACTGACGCCCCGCCTGCTGGTGGCTCTGAGGACGTCCTCTGTGTATACCTAGCTCCATGTGCAGCGTGGTGGTGGCCTGCAGAGCCTCTGCCAGGGTTTGGCCCTGGTCTGTCCTGACGTTCCTCGCAGCATCCAGACTCCTCAGAGAGAAGTGCAGCCTCAACCACGCCTCCTCTGCAGTCGTGAAGGCTTCAGCCAGAGATGCCAGACTCTCATGCACCACCCTCCAGTGACCTGCACACGTGCACCAGACACACGTGTACTCATCAATAAGAACACCACACACACATAGACGAGGATGTACCATTCACTCATGTGCACACACAGAAGCATGAGAAGATGCAGGGAGATACACATGAACACATTCACAGAGATTCACGTGCACAGAATTGAAGTGTGCACATTTCAAAAGCTGTGGAGTCTTTAGCCTTCAGGGCTGAGAGGGACTCCGCGGACTGAACAGCGCATGGTAGCTGGTTCCACCACTGAGGACTGCAGGAGTCTGGCCAGCATCTCAGGGAAAGCAGCCGCCTGTCGCAGAGGGCAGTGAGGAGGACAAAGAGAGTGGAGCTGAGTCTGGAGCTCTAGAAGCTATGAGAGCCTCCGTCAGTCCAGCTCTGTGTGTGTCCTGATGAGAGGACACACACAGAGTGAAGTCAGCCTGAGTGACAGGATGTCACTAAAAAATGTCAGGCCTCTAAAAAGGAAGATATCGTCATGTGTGAATGGTCTCTGTCTGTCTGTCTGTCTGTCTGTCTGTCTATCTGTCTGTCTGTCTGTCTGTCTGTCTGTCTGTCTGTCTGTCTTTCTGTCTGTCTGTCTGTCTGTCTGTCTGTCTGTCTGTCTGTGTTGTGTGTTGGACACCATCTTAGTTACTGGTCTACACACATGCGCTCCACCGCAGACAGGAAGTCCTGCCTTTGAGTTTAAACACAAAAGCAGAAGAATGTGATTTAGCCCCTCAAGCGAAGTTTCAGCTCATTTGTGGAGTTTAAGATGATGACTGAGGACCTGTGACCTCCAGCACATCCAGAGAGAGAGATGCTCTCCTGCTTCTGACTGCCACAGAGAAATGACCACATGTGTGCATGTGTGTGTACCTGTCCTCTGGGCGTGTTCAGCCCGGGTCAGGAACAGTTGGAGAGTCTGCAGTTTGTCATGTTGTTCCTCCAGCGGTGTCTGAAGCCAAATGGCTGATCCTGGACCAGCCGCCAACCTGATCTCCTGCCATTGGCCCAATAGAGAGAAGAGCTCGGAGAAAGACCTGAGAGACAGAGAAAGAGACAGTGACAGAGACAGACACACAGACAGAGACAGACAGAGAGAGAGACAGAGTGTCAGGGAGGACCATGCTGTATGTGTATGTGTGTGTGTGAGTGTGAGTGTGTGTGTGTGTGTGTGTGTGTGTGTGTGTGTGTGTGTGAGAGAGAGAGAGACCTGTGGTAGCCTTCCTGTAGCATCACCACACACACGTTCTGCTTCAGACAGTGTCTTACCCTGGAAAGGGAAAGACAGAGATCATCATCATAAAGGGTGACACCAGGACAGCCCTTTACCCATAATACATTTCTGCTGCTGGTACAGTCTTTGTCTAGTTCAGACTGAACAGGGTTCTACTGGGAGGAGACACGTCAGTGGTAGGACAGAGCTGACAGATACACAGCTGGTACATGGGTGAAATGGAGAGAACCTTGGATGGAGTCCAGTCAGACTCTAACCCAACACACTCAGCACATCCAGACAAAGAGAGAAAACACAATGCACGTGGTCAGAGAGGTCAGAGGTCATCAACCAGAGGGTTAGAAACTGACAGTGCAACTTCCTGTTTGGAGACAGTCTGTGGGGTCTGAACCCGTTTGTCCGGTACTGATCCAGTGAGCCCCTGTTCCTTCTGCTTTTTCCCTGCTACTCTGTAATACACACACACACACACACACCAACCCACCGACACACACACACACACACACACACACACACACACACAGAGATTATTCAACTCCTCAGGAAGGATGGGCACCAGTGGTGCCTGGCAACGGACCGTTTACCCTCTTTGGCTGGTCTGCCCCTCTGGAGAGAGACAGAAACAAAAGTTACCATTTCATTTATTGATCTATTTTAAATATGTGGCTGCATCCATCTGAGCAGCCACATACTTAGTAGTTCTATAAATCACATCTCCAAACTGCTCTACGGTTGAGACCCAGATGGAAGTGGAGCGGCCGTGGAAGAGTCCTCGTCTGCAGCGATGCATCGACCTGCACTGAGTGTGTGCAGTTCTTCTCAGTTTATTCATCCTCTACCTTTATCACGCTTTGCTAATGTCTAGATGCATGCTCAATAATCCAGGTAAGAAAATCACTAAAAAGGTGAATTGGTTCAACTGGACAGGACTTCTTATCCAGATGAACTGATTCACCTTTTCAGTGGCTACAGCGGTCATCAGGCAATCAGAAGGTCACAGGTTTGATCCCCGGTCCTGCATACAGCATGTCGAGGTGTCCTCGAGCAAGACACTGAACCCCTAACTGCTCCCTGAGCACCATATGTTGGCAGCTCACTGCTGCTATACAATAGGTTGGGTTAAAATGAGGAGAAATCCACATCTCTCCTTTTGGGACTGATGAGGGAATCCTTTTTGAAAATGTTTGTAGTAATGCTTTGCTGATGTTTTCCCTGGTTTATGCTTTATTGTAACGGTAATATCTGACACAATTCAGGTGAGCTCTGATAGGTGACACCTAAGGTGGGGGTCATCCATCTTAGGTGTAGCTCCCAAGTTGGAGCTACAGGCCCCCAGGATGTCTGTGCAGCCCCCGTGTCAGATCCAGATCTCCTCCAGACAGCTAGCACAGGGAGTAGAAACGTGAGCTGTTAGCTACACGAGCCGTCAGCCGTCTGCTGCTGATACTGAGTGACACAAATTTGATGTTTGCTCTGTTATCTGAACATTTTATAGACCACATGCCCCCCCCAAATGGACGATGAAGTAGATTACCCACCAGGACGGGGATGTGGATGTAGCTACACATACACGACAGCAGGTGGCGCCAGTTGTAGTCCTGCACAAGGGTCCTGCACACGGAGATATGGACTCCACCATGAGGAGGTCACACAGTGTCAGAGCAGCCCTGAGGCAGCGGACATACCAAGTGATGCCTCACTGATAACAAGACGTAGTGTGAGTGAGGAGAAGCACAGAACAGGCCGTCATATGCTCCCAGCATCCAGGCATGTCTGGGGATGGAAGCTGGAGTTTTACAGGCCAGTCTATTTCATGTGCCAGACACAAGCCTGTGTTCTGGTTCGAGGAACAGTTCAGACAAACTGCACAAGGAGGTGTGTGCAGTCATGGTGGATGACATTCATGCTGTAAGCACCTCAGCTCCATCAAACAGCCCAGCAGAACTATTCAGACAGGGATGGAAATGACCAGCAGACGGATGGCGGGCATAGAAACCACATATCCCAATCTATCCCAATCCCATGTGGATGATGTGCTGACATCTAGAGGCCTGTTGGTGCTTCCATCAGACACTCACACAGCAGGACATGTGGATGAGGACCAGCCAGGCAGACCTTCACTGTTCATGTCACTGAAACCGTGGAATAAGTCCAGAGTATGGTCTCAGGTTATGGTGATGCAGCCTGTGAGACCAGGCGTGGCAACTTCTGAGTCACATCAGCAGGCTGCCAGAACCACAGCCCCACATCACACCCGTTCTCACACCACGTCCAGAGAGCCTGGCTGGTGTCCTGCACGGCCAGGCTCTCTGGACTCTCCACCTGCAGGAGCCCCGTCAGCTGTGCTCTGCGTCTGACACGTGCTCAGTGCTAATCCAGGTTCCTGACAGTCTCAGCCTGGCTTCACTGTTGGTGTTTGATGACACCAAAGACAAACCCAGAGCCTAGGATGGACAGTACAGCTCTACTGCATTCTACTGGGCTGTGTTGAATTCTAGCCCACGCTGATCTCTTCTACTCTATCCTCTTCTCTTCCATTCTCTTCTAAGATGCTCTTTTTATTTGGCACGGATGAGGGATAAAGGCCGGAGGCCCTTCCCTGACACCCTGCAATGGGATCAAACCCACGATGTAAGATGTATAGACACATGCTCTACTCCCGAGGTAATGCAGTCTCTGTTCTACTCTACTCTTTTCTAAGCCGCAGTGTGTAGTGAGTCTACCTGCATCTGGTCCGTGGGCTGGCCGGCTGTCGGCTGATGGTCGGTGGAGGTGTCTCAGAGCTCATCTGACCTTCAGGAGACAAAATAGAAGCAGAGGTCTCAGTTAAAAGTCGATGTTAACGCTCATGTCTGCCACGCTCACATAGAGAACCTGAGCTTTGACGTTCTCAGTTTGGCGATATGTTGTACAGCAGTCATGAAGGCAACAGGCAGCCACAAGGAAACATGCACGTCCATAAAAGCATGTTCTGGTCCTGGGGTGATGAAAACAACTGGAACTGAGACGTCATTAAGAAGCCCGGGTGTCTTGGCGGTTTGAACGCTGTGCAGAGACCAGAGGGATGCATCCAAGAGGACTCATTGCATCTTTTCATGATCTCAGCCAACTGGTCTGTGAGTGAGCGTTAGAGCTCAAACCAACATAAACATAGAATACAGCAACCACAATAAACTGGGATCTGTAAAAGACAGAAACAGTATCGACTATCTAACCGGTATGACGTGTTGCTGACCAGTGTGGCCACTGACCAGTAACCTCTGGAGCCGGCTGTCTGGTGGACTGAGATGAGTGTGACCGTGTGGTCAGATTGGTTTTTAGGTGTCCAAACACAATGTTTCTGTGAACATGCACAGCTGTGAGCGTTAAAGTGTGTTATTGTTGTATTATTATCATGAATTATCATTACTATTATCATCATTGCTGTAATTCCTCATTCAGTGTTGTAGTTTTATGCATAGCTTTTCATCAAGCAGGCTTCTGGTCTCTTGTTCTGACTATGGCCTAGTCCGGTCCTAAGGAGGAAACGAGCCAGTGCAGCTGTTCGGCTGGGGTTCTGGACACGCGAAGCAGGGCCGTCAGCACCGAACCCGGGACCACAGCCACGCTGCTCCTGCATGGCAGCGGACTGGAGGGTTGACCCAGGGACCAGGATGGCCCCCAGGACTGCTCCGGACCGGTCCGACGTTTTATAGACCCGGGCGGAGCTACCAGGGGACGTGTTGTCCTGACGCCTCAGCGACGTAAGCGCCCCTCGACACCCGGGTATGACCCCTTGAGAGGGGTCGCACCAGTAGCACGTCTCTCACCTGGTGCCGCTACCCAACATCCATGAGACCCTGACGTTGGTGAAGCCCAGCGGGGAGCTGAGCCGAGAGACGCCGAGGTCACAGTGGAACTTTCCACAGTCACACCGGACGAGCCCCGCGAAGCTCCACCCACGGCTGTGAACGTTCAGAACATTACAGCGGCGAAGGTCCTCTGGGGTCAAGTGAGAGGTCCGGGCAGCTTTTCAAAAAGTCGAACAAGGTTTTCAGAAGTTAAAACAAGAGTCTCACCGTCCGCTCGTCCGTTGTGC
The DNA here is from genome assembly GCA_900302585.1 of Regalecus glesne. Lineage (NCBI taxonomy): Eukaryota > Metazoa > Chordata > Actinopteri > Lampriformes > Regalecidae > Regalecus > Regalecus glesne. Next base: position 3,465 of record OMLC01092069.1, on the reverse strand, counting down.
AGCTGAAAGTCCGTCGCCATGGAAACCCGATTGGACGCTTAACCGGAGGAGATCCCGCCCTCTTCCGGACGACTGGACGGCACGCGCAAAATACTTCCTGTCCTTTATTATTGTTGTTGTTGTTGTTAGAAAATGCTAATAGAATAATAGAAAATGCTAATAGAATAATAGAAAATGCTAATAGAATAATAGAAAATGCTCATGGAAAATGCTAATAGAATAATAGTAGTCACGTGAATCCATCTTGACTTTATGTTTACATCACTTTCTAAAAGAAAACTGAGTCAGTTCACTTTGATTGTACTCCTGTGGTAACTTGCAAAAGTTAAACTCCACAACAGTAGTAGAGGGGAACTTCATTTCTGCATTAGCCTGACTTGGACCTCCAGACTTGGATGGGCTTGTTGAGAGCACCACACGTTTACTGCTCACTACAGAAACTCTGTTCAGGCGACGCCGGCACCACGGTCCATGAGGAGAAATCTCAGCTCTCGCACAGGCCTCCTGACACCACATCTACAGAGGGAAGTGCAGAGTAAACAGTCCAGCCACTGGCCAAGCTGGGCCCCAAGGGACTATGAGATAGGACAGGAAGTCCTGGAACTGCCCACACAGGGGACATGTTGACCCCTGTTTGGGACAGCCAGGAAAACAGGACCGCTGACCAGATTCTGACCAGACTGATCCGATTCTGGATGTACAGGCAAAGAACAATCACCTCCAGACACACCCCTCAGTGACGGCCACGCCACTGCAGGCCACCTGCATCACAGACTCCTGTCACCGGCAGAACCCATCCCTGGTACCCCTGAGGCCGCCCTGCAGGTCCGGAGGCTTGTCCCGGACATCGCAGGAGACTGGACCTGTAATGCACACGTATGCTTCATACGTGGATTATGTGCCTTGCTGTGCGTACAGTGTTATGATGCGCTATGCGAAGAGGAGGCCGTGTAGTGTATGGACCTATCAAGTCTTAGTGCAGCCACGCCCCTCGTGCGTCACATGATGCACACTGATGTGTTCACATTGCTCCTCAAGTCAAACCTGAGTTGAACTGAGACCGTGGGTCCGCATTTGTTCGCTTGTTACAAACACAGCATCCATGTAGTGGGTGTGCTGGGTGTACTGGGTAGGCTGGGTGAAATAGGTGTACTGGGTGTTCTGGGTATGCTGGGTGTACTGGGTGTTCTGGGTATGCTGGGTGTTCTGGGTGGACTGGATGTACTTCCTGAAGAGCAGATAAGAGAAGAATGTGGAGATCGTTTCCTGTCACTTGGCGTTTCATGTTGGTACTTCTACCCACTGGGACTCGGTTTGTTTGTTCCACTCTAATTAAGTCTGGAGTGTAATTAGTTTAAGCTCCAGTGGTCTTCATGTGTGATTTGTAGGAGCAGCAGTGAGTTTGGGGGAGGAGGAGAAAAAAAACCACATTTCCATCGTCTCCCTAAAGTGGAAACACAACCCAGCCGGTGGTCTGCAGCACACACAGAGAAACCCAGCAGCAGAGGACAGAAGGCCTGAGAAGGTGTGCCGGGGAGGGGGGCTGGAGTAGGAGAGGGCAGGGTGAACACAGAGAGGTAGCTGCTGTAACTACCACACACTGACCCCGTCACACGGCAGCTTCACAGCTAGCTGAACTGGAGATAAATTGGCAGCACCGTGGCCTCACAGTCAGAAGGTCCAGGGTTCCCATCCTGCTCCAGCTCCTCTCTGTGTGGAGTCTGCAGGTTCTTCTGTGTCTGTGTGGGTCTCCTCCCCCATCTAAAGACATGCATGTCAGGGTTCATACTCCTGGCTGTGCCCCTGAGCAAGGCAGTAGGATAAAGACCTGGAGGTGGTCTCTGGATGCTGCAGCTGCTCCCTGCTCCTGTATGACAGGATGGGTGAACAGAGAACACATCTGGTCATGTGTGTGGACAATGAGACTTGAATGCAGCATCTTCTCAATAAATCAGTGTCAGCTGTGGCTAGTTTTGTCTGTGGCACAGGCCAACGGAGGTGTTCAGCTCCAGCAGGAACACAAACGTCTGATGCGAAGTCAGTTTGTTAATCGTGTCCGTGCCACTTGTTGCTTCAGCTGCCAGACCAGAGGCAGGGCTCAGACCGGCCACATGCCACGAGCAGAGCCCACCACAAATCACATTAGCAGGCTGGAAGGATGCTATTAATAGAGGCTGTCGTCCTGCACTGCCATGGTCTCGGACCAAACAGTGGTCATGAGATGAGGAGCCGGAGGACAGCTGACATGACCCTGGCCTGCTGAGCTGGACTGAGAACCGGAACAGCCAACTGGGTCATGGAGACAGGACTCTGAGGATGCCTCTATCTGAACACACCACCCACGTGCATCCACGTGACAGAGCCCAGGTCCACCTCACTGCCTGTCTGTCTATGTGATCACATACGTCTTCACCTCTGATCCAGAAGTCTGCAGAGAGGTCGAGGCCGTGGCCCAAATAAGTCTACAGCACCACAGACAGGTGTCCAGAGAGAGAGACAGACAGAGACAAAGACAGAGAGACAGAGAGAGAGATGTCAGAGTGACTCACTAAGGTAAACCAACACTTTGGTGTTTACACCTCCATCTGTGTGTGTGTGTGTGTGTGTGTGTGTGTGTACAGCTGCACCTCACACAGTGTGGTGTGTTGGGTCTGGTGCTGCAGTCAGAGGCTAGGGGGCAGGAAGAGAGGCTCTCTAGCCTCTGACTGCAGCTAGCCTAAGCTGGTTGAGGTTGGGTGAGGCTGGATGAGGTTGGTTGAGGCTGGATGAGGCTGAATGAGAGTGGCTACCTCCAGTGGTGACCCGGGGGCAGACCAGTGCATGAGTCCGACTGCCATCAAAGACCAGAAGCAGATCCTGGCAAGGTGGGCTGAGCATGTTCAAGACCAAGCTACCCATCACTCTCCAACTGACCCATCCATTTTTGAAGAGCTGCTGACCTCCCCCTCCCATCCCAGACCTCGATACTCATCAATTTGTCAGGAAGAGGTTGGAACCATAAACTCCCTCAAGACAGTGGCCGGATCTGAGCACAACTCCTGAAACTAGGAGGAGACTGGGCCCCAGAGGGACCTGTTATAACATTCTGAATCTCCAGAACCAGGAAAGTGGCCCTCAGCATCGACCCACCAGAGACACAAGACCAGGTCTGACCCTACCAGAGACACAAGACCAGGTCTGACCCCACCAGAGACACAAGGCCACACCTGACCCCACCAGAGACACAAGACCAGGTCTGACCCCACCAGAGACACAAGACCAGGTCTGACCCCACCAGAGACACAAGACCACACCTGACCCCACCAGAGACACAAGGCCAGGTCTGACCCCACCAGAGACACAAGGCCACACGTGATCCCACCAGAGACACAAGGCCACACCTGACCCCACCAGAGACACAAGGCCACACCTGACCCCACCAGAGACACAAGGCCACACCTGACCCCACCAGAGACACAAGGCCAC
>OMLC01092060.1:0-12217 GCA_900302585.1 Regalecus glesne | reverse complement strand
GTGTGCTAACACAGTGTCTTCATTCAGATGTGTCATATAAGCTAATTGTCCCTTCCCCATGGGGGACAAGTTCGTGGGCTCTTTTCAATTCTATGCACTGATTTCCTGTGTCCACGTGTGTGTGTAGGAGAGGTGGCGGTGTCCGGAGAAGAGGCCTCTCAGCAAACAGCGAATGACAAAGCCAACAAAGAGGCCTGAGGAGACCTCCGGCCTGGACACCACCTCCGGTGAGAACCAGACAAGAGCAGCCAGGCTCACTCACCACACTCACCTGATGGCCCGAGACCCCTTTAGTCACAGACTTTAAATTAAACGATGTCAGGAGACTCCCAACAAACCAACTCAGTGTGTTTTTAATTCCAGTTATTAGATGTCGGCCAACTCTCACAGGATTAATCCAAGATTAATCTAATCATGGCTCCTGGCTGCCCCGGAGGGAGGACAGCAGGATGGGAAAGTGCAGGAGGAACCTTTCTTCAGCCGACCCTCCCTGCATCTGTGTGTGTGTGTGTGTGTGTGTGTGTGTGTGTGTGTGTGTGTGTGTGTGTGTGTTCTAGTGTCTAGCTGTGAGGCGAATAATGCCTCTTATCTCTCTTAATAGTTCAAAGGTCGATCGAAGCCTGGTCATTACAGACTCATGTCATCCACCAGTCTGCCTATCCCGTGACTCCTCCCCCTCATTCAGCCCCATTAGAGATGTCACTAAAGGATCAATGTTAAACGTGGAGTGAAAATGAGAGAACAGGACAAACGGTGCTAAAAACGCCACCTTTCCTGTCAAATCCCCACACCTCCGCCCTGCTCAGGCTCCAGATCAGATTGGAGCAGAAGCCTCTGACACTCTCACGCACACACACCGGTGCCTTAAAGCCTCGCCGTCAGGCAGAGACGACCTTTACTTCCCCCTCTGTGTGAGTACGAACACATATTTAACCCTTTCCAGCTGTTAAGCGATAACTGTTTGTTGGTTGAGAAATGCATTGCCTTGAACCAAACACATGTAAGTGCTATGACAAGGCCACCGGTCAGGTGAGGTCAACTGATTCAACGCTTACAAAAAACTGTGAATTAGCACAGAGAGGAGATTTGCTGAATTGTGGCATTAGAAAAGTGAACTGGAGTAAATCTATGATGACAGCAGGTGGGAAAGACACGGTGCTAACAGCTCCGTGGCATCTGGCGGCAGAGCTGCAAAACATGTCTGGCTCCTTCGGCTGCCCCGGTGACACCTCCCATCTTCTCACTGCTGTCTGCACATGGAGTCTCATGTTAAAGATGCCATTGCTTGTTTAAAGAGATCACTTTTTTTTCCAAAAGACCGGAAGTTTTGGATTTGTGCCTGAAGATTAAATTCTGCCATGTTTCCTACTGCTTCTGTCATAACCCACGATCTAATGAGTGCCCTGGTCACTCTGAGGTTTACCTGGCCCCCAGTCTGTCGGCGCTAAGGGCTCAGGGATAGCTAAAGCGTGTAAAGGGATAACAGCTACTGTATGCTACATGCATGGTTTGGAATTTGAATTTTAGTCTGTTTTTTTTCCTCTTTTGTCCATTTCACCTCATTGCTACTGAAGGACGAGCAGATGAATACTGAGTGTGTGTCTTGAGGAGGAATGTGAAGGAGCAGACTTGCTGCTGGTCTATTTATTTGGATGTCATCTTGTTGTTCTGTAAAAGCCGTCGGGCCACAGCAGGACGGCTGACTGTTCCTCTGTCGAGGGCACTGTGGGCTCAAAGGCATCCTTTGGTGCAGCAGTGTTGATGTCCCTTTGCATGTCAAGGCATTCTTCATGATGATGCTAGTCCCACATCAGCAAACCTGCTTTTGATGGTGTCCCTTGTGGGTCTGTAGGAAATCTCTCACAACACTGAAGTGATGCAAGTTGCTGAGAGCCAAGGTGTTTTTGTCTGAGACCTCCTTTTATCTATGCAAGGCCTCAAACGTGGTCACCCCTCTGTATCCCATCCCCTCTCTGAGCTTTGTCTATGATGCCGCTAACCCTCTAGTGTACAGAATAAATAAAGCTTTACCTACTAAAACAAGAAGTGGCTGCTAGTTTCTCTCAAAGTCGGGCCTTTGTTCCAGTATGAGGTGCAGGGTTCCTGTCAACACCGTGGCTGTGGGAGGTGGTCCTAACACACGGAGATGAACCTGAAGACCTCCTAAGACTTTCTGACTCCACCCTCACCTGGACAAAATGCATAAAAAGAGTAAAGGTCTTAATTTCTCCAGGCTTTGTTGCTGACGTCATGAGACAAGCTGATGCTGCTCCTGTCAGAGTACCTACTGACTGGAACATGAGCCTGATCAACTGTTGATCCTTCAACACAAACTCACTCATTGGCCTGAACATAAATGATGCACAAACAGACTCATTCTAAAGCACTACTTGTCTTTATTACGTTCCACTGATTAAAACAATGGAAACGATTTTGCTCATGATTTGGCGACGTATGGGCAGACTGGATCAAACCAGCCCGGCTCTCTGTGTGTGTGTTGGGGGGGGGGCTAGTATGTTGACTGTCATCTTGTTTCACTGTGTGAAGACATCGACCTCACTGGCCAACCAATGACAGCTACTACATGTCCTGCTAACAAGGGTCCCCCCTGAAGCCATATAGAGAACCCATATACACCAAAGGGTCAGGGCCAAAAAATGTCTCTGCCTAAGGAACAGAAAAGGCAAGAAGAGGAACAAGACAGAAGCTGGATCATGTCCCTACCAAAGCTGCTCAGTGCAGTGGCCACACAAGCCACCATCCAATTCCTGCAAGTCCACAGTTAATATGACTTTGACGCCCTGTCTTTGTGAGTTCTTCCACACTTCAGGGCTCATCAGCGCTGAGCTGGACAGCCCACAGCATTGTTAGGCATGCGTGGTAAATAAGCCTGTACTTTTCCTCTGCATGCGGAGCGTCATCAGAGTATTCCCAGTGCAGGGCTGCAGCAGACTAAAGTAAGTACCAAAGCAGTCAACAGTCAGTAATCTGATTGTGGTGGAGCAAAATGTAATTTAGAGTGAGTGAATTGAGTCCATCCATTCTCAGCCACTTCTCTGATGTCGGGTCACAGATCTGGTGGAGCCTATCCCAGTGCTCCCTGGGGGAAAGGTGGGGAGACACTCCAGACATGTCACCATTCCATCTCAGGGCAGGGATGGGGGATTAGGGCCAGATTACCTTCCTGATATCCCACAGTGGGGTCGAACACGCAGCCTCTGGCGTATCAGTATTCTACCACTGAGCTACCATGGAATTGAGTAATGACCAGAAACTATTCAAGTACATGTATATGGAGACATGAACTGAATGGCCCGTTTTACAAACCAGAGCCATTTTGGCCATCCTATCCTTTGGCTTGTGCTGACACCCAGTGGACAAAAGCTGAAGTGCTTTAACATGGCAGCCTTACAGCATTATCAAATTCTCTGTAAAGTGTATATTCTTCAAATCTGATTGGCTCATGTTTTCTTAATAAAACAGTAGAGAACACAATCATCTACTGTGAGTACTAAAGATGAGCAGCCAAAAACGAGTAATCCAATCATGCCAGAGTCACATTTAATTTCAAATGAGACAACTAAGTAATTATGTGTATCACCTTTGGCTACGGTGTGAGTCCAAGTTGAAAAGTGTTCTGACATACATTATGACCGGCAGTCACTCGGGGTGACCCCTTCTGGGTCCTTCTAGGACTTCAGTTGGACATCGAGGTAAATCCTGGAGCCACATAATGGGAGGACGCTTGTACATGACAGCATTTACATGGAGAGGCTGGTGGTCCTGTAGCCCCCTCACAGTCCATGGCAGGGGGTGGCCAGAGTCCAATGAAGAACCAAGACGACTGGGGACCAACCTTTGTTGCAGCCTTTATCCGCCTTCACTGCCATCTTGTCCAGGAGAAATCCTCCGCTGGTTCCACTGTTGAGGTCTTTGTTAGATCAGGCCTCATCTGGCACCTTGACCTTTCCACCTTGGGTGACCCATCCAGGAGCCAAGCTCCAGATAGCATAACTCCTGGGCTTTTCAGTACACGCCAGCTTCTCCACCACGGCAAGATGGTGAGGAGAAACCTCTGACGTACATACGTGTGCTGAATGTGTGTGGCTGAAACAAAATGAAAGGAATGACCTGTTCAGCCAGGGCAGGTTAGCAGTAGATTTACTTCACCAGAAGCAATCGTAGAAAACGGGACATATCTCAATGTTATGAAAAAGTATACGATCATGTCCTGTGAAATGTATGTTAAGGGACATCAGTCCTACTCGGGCTCAATGTAGACGTACATAGAGTATAAGACGAAGATTTAAAACTACACTTGATGGTCCGACAAAATTATAAGAACTCTTACCTGTATGGGCCAATAGCTGCAGGAACCTTTACCGTACTGACTATCCTCCTGACGACCGCTGCCATGGTGCTGAAAAGTTAACATTTAAACTCAGTAGGGAGCAAATCCAAGCTGTATAATTACAGTTTAGTGGAGGTCAGGTGGGTAATTACGTCATAGAGCTTTTACCGTAACTCTCTGAATGAACGTAAAATAGCCTTAGGTTTTTAGCTATTCTCTCACTACAAGTGTGTGTATTTCTACTAAATAATTAATTATTATCACAAAAAGTATTACATTTATGAGAAAAATAATAACTAAAATTGCATAAAATATATTTTGTTCTCAACAGAGCTTCATGTTGGGCCTATACAGCACACAGTATGGTTAAAACCATACATACGGAAGTGGACAAGATGCCAATACCCATGTTGAAATGTCACATGTGGCTCTAACATTTGATTGCTTCAATCAGAAAAAAAGACGCTTTTTTGACTCAGACGTTGTCCAAACTCTCAAAGGTTCCAGCTGTAATTTGCCTATCTAGAGATTTTGTCTTTTTTTGTTGTGGCGTCTGTTACCCTGAAATAGTCGCCCAGACCGTGACTTCGGAGTTTACTCTGGTCGTTTTTCTGGGGACCAGGACATTTCCACAAGGCTGAAACTGGAATCTTAATTGTACTTTGTTATTTTCTCTTGAAATGTCTGGAGCCAAACACAGGATGCGGGACAAGAAGATGAGAAATCAGCCTGCTAGTGTACAATATTCATCCTCGCCGCTAAATTTGCTAAGCACCTCGCAGAATGGAGGAGAGACCCCGGCCTCTGGTACTCTACCTTATTACCTTACGGTCATTCGAACTAATCCGACCACTTTTCTCATCCTCTTCCTCTTGCTTAGCACTAACGTTAGCCACTGAGCTGTAGTTAATGATAATTGGTTGTCTGAAGGTTAACATAAAAGTTCCTTATCGATTCCCCAGCAAGCCATGGTAAGAGAAATCCACAAAACCACGGTTACGATGACGTCAAATCAGTCCTCTCCCATTATCTCTGGCGTTTGTTGTGTGGATTCAGTGCATCACCACTGAACTGGGATGTATAGGTGAGCTACAGTTATTTTCAATGATTAACCTCCATTGGTATTTGATCGTTTTCCTTCAAAGATCACAGTAGATCTCACCCACCTACACCAAAGCAGAGGGATCCTCAGCCCCAGGGTGGATGGGTCCGTGGACACCGCAAAGATAGTGGAGGCTATGCGATGGAGATGCCCAAGCACATCCCTGGTAAATACATGAACATGCAGATAAGGATCCACATGCAGCTGTGTTTTACATGTTCTATGGGTCAACCACTTACGTGATGCCACTGCACCCCTTTGTGACTGAAATGAGAAAGCAATGTGGGTTAGTAATCTTTTAACAAAAACAAGTCCTGTGATTGATTGGTGAGAGACTCTGAAATTAACCTTTCTGATGTTGTACAACATGAACTATTAATCAGCTTGCCTGTCATTCCATGTGCCCGGTGAGAGCCCTGAAACCAGTCAAATTCCATTTAGTGAAATCCTACATGGCCATTAAACTGATTGTGTAGAAAAACATGGGCCCTTTGTCAACATATTGAAAGTCTTTGCTGTTTTTCTTTTGGTCAAAACTTCCTGTGTTGTAACTTTTTAATAGATTGTTTTTTTTTCATCTAAATAGTATTCCATAGATTTAACAGTGGATACAAAAAAGACATTTAGCTGAAAGCAACTTCTTAAATGTTTAATGAAAGGTCATTGAAGTGTTGTTGATAAATCACTGATGACTTGATCAGACTGACAAAGCCTCTTCTTCTCTTGCTACACAGCCAAAACGTTTACCCTGGCCAGGGCTGCAGAGGTGAGTGCCATGCTCAAAGCAGTCGCTACAGATGTAGGCAGCTGCCATGCATTTGGAGCCCTTCCTAAACACATGAGGAGGAGGGCTATGAGCCACGTCACCAAGAGGCTTCCTTGTAGGCTAAGGGAAGCAGCCAACAGAATGGTAACGTATAGGATTCATCTCAATATACATAGCTATCCTGTCCAGTCCTGCTTCCAATGCCATACCAGGTCCTTTGAGTGACATATGCATGTTCTCTCTGTGTCTGCATGGGCTTCCTCCCAGTTCTGGGTGGGTTTCCCTCCACCATAAGAATAAAAAGAACTTTCAGGGGCTGCAGATGCAAACTAGCTTTGAAGCTATTATCACATGTGACACATCGGATGGTGACATTAATGTAAAAAAGCTGCACATGGTCCCCTTAGAAAAGATGCACACACTGGTTTCTCCTCTTTCAGAGCCCATACCTGCACCTTTTTACTAACTTATCTGTTCAAAAGACATAAACTCATACACACCTACACCATCTTTTTCTTTCCTTTTTATTCTTTCCCTTGTATAAGATTAGTGCACACATTCCCTCCTACACCTTGAGACATAGACAGCTTTCCTTTCCACACCATCTAATTCTCCAGCCGTAATTTCTATTGCTCACCTTCTTTCCGTACTGCACTCCCCTTCTGGCACTACTAGCGAGAGAAGAGCATCCAGACAGGCCCGAAGAAGGAGGTGGCTAAGAACAAAAGTCGCAAGGCTCGACGACGGCATGGAAATATGTTGCTGGAGTTTAATCGGCGACAGCGGAAGAATGTATGGCTGGAGACTCACATTTGGCACGCCAAGCGCTTTCACATGTTGAAAAAATGGGGCTACTGTCTCGGGGTCAGGCCTACCTACAAGTGCTACCGTGCCTGTTACAGGGCGATGAGCAGCCACTGCCTGCTACAGGTATGAGACACAGCCCAGGAGAAAGGATGGATGTCAGTTTATAAAGTTTTTATGGATGGTTGTGATTTTTTTTATGTAGTCAGTAATGGAACTTTTAAAATAAAAAGCAGTTTGCATTTGGAAGTGCTGTCACATTAATTAATAAATTTAAGTGAAGTTTTGATGAAGCCGAATTGTAATTAAAGTCAGTTTTAAGGAAGCCCACTGAAGGAAATTTGTAATTTGTGATAATAGGGTGGGGGGGGCATGGCTCAGTGGGTAGAGTAGTCCCCTGATGATCAGTAGGTCGCAGGTTCGATCCCCACATCTGTGGAGAAGCATGTCGAGGTGTCCTTGAGCAAGACACTGTTCCCCTAACAGCTCTGACCTGTGATAGGCTGGTGACCTATACAGGGTGTACCCCGCCTCTCACCCAATGAGAACGGAGATAGGCTCCAGTTCCCCCGTGACCTGATTTTGGATAAGCAGCTGATGATGGATGGATGGATGATAATAGGCTGTACAATGAAACTGGTGTGACTTAAAGCTTTTCTCCTCTGGTATGATAGGATCTGTCTTACTACTGCTGCATAGAACTGCAGGGAGAAGAAGAGCAGCTGTTGGCCTCTCTTTCAAAGCTGACAAGCAAGGAAACGGGTGAGAACATGCTCTTTTCCTCTTTGATGTATGGGAGTAGATTGTTTCTGAACATCACCCGACTGGAGAGATGTTCACTTTGCATCAGTGCCTTGTTCAGAAGCTTTTGTCATCCTGATCGGAGGGCCGTGTCTTTTCAGGACTTTTAAATCATGAAGTCATTTACTGGAACTTGAGTCCGACATCCATCATTGTTTACCCACCTGAACACAAGGAGCACTTTAGGAAATTGTGATTTCATTTTGAAGAGAGAACGCTCTGAAGCAGAGTAGTTGTGCACCAAACGATGCCAGTAGAGATGTTCCCTACTTTAAAGTGAGTCACTGTTGTGAGGCTAAAAAACTCAACCAGGTTTATAAGTTGAGGCACTGAGTAAAAATACATTACACACACACACCTCAAGACAATTAGCCTGTCTATAGTTTGACAGACAGGCCTGTGACCTGTAATCAGTGTTAACAAAGTTACAAATCCTTTGATGTGCATTTCCAGGCTCCACATTTGCTGCACCAGTATCCTTGTCTGGGCGACGGCAAGGCAGTGTGGTGGTTTACAGAGCAGGACGGTATCCCTCACAGCCCCTGGGCCCAGTCACCTTCCTCTGGAGACCCCGTACACAGAGATCAACCCACAGACAGCTGTGGATCTGGGCACATCCCGCTATCAAACAGGTTCTTCAGTTTTTCAGCTTTAAATTGGTTCCGATGCCTTATGTCATATTTAAATATGTAGAAATGAGGCCCATCTCTTAACTGTGCAATAACTTTATTTCACAAGTCTCAACATGTTAGTAGAGTTGGAATAGTTTCTCTTTGAGCTCATACTAGAAAGACAAATGTCTTTGCCCCGGCTCTGATTGCCATAACTAAACCAAATGTCTTCATAAGGCCACTTCTGACTTAAACTGTTTGCTTGTTCCAGGATCTTCTGCCTGAGTTGCAAAGCACATGCCAATGTTTGGAGGCTGTATTCCCACCAGTTTCTCCAGTGGCTGTGCCTGCAGACCTTGCCCCTGCTGCAGAACCAGAGCTCGGACCTGAAAAGAGCCCTCAGGCAAAGCAGACCCCTGGGAGAAAGAAGAAGCTTAAAGCCAAGACTACTGATGGACCTCCACCCAAAAAGATCCTGGGGGATGGAACCAGATCTCCCACCACTCCTGTTATCTGGAAGTCCAGCTCAACAGGAATCGTAATAAAGTGAGTGAAAATTATTAATTTTAACTGACATTTTGCTGGGTCGCCTTTCAACTGTGAGTATTAATCAGGAAACTTTTTATTGCTAATTTGCTTCATTTTTGTCCCAGTGATCTCACGATGGAGATTGTGCGGTATCGGCTAATTGGACCACAGTCACATTCTGTCCTGACGGAAACTCTGGAAGTTGCCACCGAATGTGATGTAAGGAATGTAGTAAGATCAGAATGGTAAGACGCACTAACACATGTTTAGATGTGTTACTAAAGGGTCTTTTTCTTTGGTTTAGTCCGTGAACAAATCCCAGCCATCCTCCCTTTGGTGGCCTGAGCACTGCCAAGACGAGAGCAAGATGGTCCTACATCGTCAACAGGCGGACATTTTTCACACACTGAAGAGTCAGTTGCATATCCATCACTTCTTAACTTCAGTCAAAGCAATCACGTTTATGTTTTCTTTTAGCCATTTCATGATTTTCATTTATCCTGTCTGGTTGTGAAGCTGGTCATTTGTTGTGTATTCCTCTAAAAGTGTGTGTGTGCATCTATTGATGTGTTGTCTTCAGGTGTCTTCTCCACTGGGGAGGTCCCTTCTGGCACAGTGCTCGGCCTGACAGTAGATGACCCCAGGCTGACTTTGCCAAAGAAGAAGGGCAAAGCTTTGCCCAACATGAATCAGGCACGAGGTAAAATCTGACCTTGTGTCAAATTGGCAATATTTCAGGAATAGTGGTGGTCATAAGAACAGTGCATGTACTCGGTAGCTTGTGGTCTCCTAACTGGATTTTATTTATTTTCTTAAGCATGGGTATCCTTGTTCATGAATGATACCTCTGCAGGGGTTGTGGTAGCTCAGCGTAGAGCGTGCACTTTGGGAGCTGATGAGCCGGAGGCTGCGGGTTCTAACCTACCATGGGCATCAGGAAGGGGAACCAGCCTTAATCCCTCGAGCTCCATCTAAATCTGTCCCCACCCCCCACAACGTGGGGACCAATTGTCTCTGCAACCCCTCAAACATACGTTTATCGCTTGCGTAGCCAAGAATCTTAGCTAATGTCTTTCTGCATGCTCTCTAATCCAGGTGAGGAAATTACAGAAAGCTGTCCGTTCATCTGGATACAAAAGACTAAACACTGTGTCCAGATGAACTTATTCAACCTTTTATTAATTACTCTGTATCCATCCCCATCTGCTGTGTTTTACACCTGCCTGCAGATAGGAGATGTCTGGCTCGGTTAAGGGCGTCGGTATGTTGTTTCCTGTCCTGAGGCTGTTCCAATGAGTACACATCTGGTTCTGCGCTCCCGGGGAGCCTCTGCTTAGCCATGCAGATGTACCAGGTTCGAATCCTGGCAGGGCCCTGTACTCGGCCCACACTCTCAGTGACAGACAACACTATGCTGGTCCACCGTTAGAGGAAAAGCAAAGCCCCCCCAACTCAAGTTGAGTCAGGATTAGGGTTACAACAACGGGTGGGCAAAATAATTGTTTCACCCCCTGCTGATTTCCTTACAAGGAAATGAACGGTCTCTACTTTTTTATGGTAGGTTCGTCTTAACAGTGAGAGAGAGAGAGAATATAAAACAAATCCTAGAAACTCACAGTCTGAATTTTAAACATGTGTTTGGGTTTTCTGGAGGAGAATCAGTATTTCACCCCCTATCAAAACATGACTCGGTACCTGGTGGAGAAGCCCTTGTTGGCTAGCCCAGCGGTCAAACATTAACGGTAAATATTATTGCCAATAAAACCTTTGTTTGTATCGCACTTAGAGGCAGCATAGCTCAGTTTAATAATCTGAAGATTTAACCTTAACCCCTGCAGAGTAAGTGTGCTGAAGTGTCCCCGAGCAAGACCTGGAGCCCCGAAGCACTCAAACCCTGTGATGCCATGGCAACCTGTCTGTGGTGTTTCACCACCTTTCGCCCAATCAACACTGGGATAGATGCCAGTGTGACCCTGCTCCCCAATTTTGGATGAGCGGTTGATGATGGATGGGTGGAGATTGCTCTTTAACAGACGAGAGTTATAAAGTACTCGTTTAGATAAGAAGAAGGTAGAAGATTGATTTTTTTAAATTATTCTAAACACCTTAAAAGTTAACCAGTATTGGGAAGGAGTTATAAAAGCTAGAGGAGCTTCATCTGAGGAAAAGCAAAATAGAATAAAATGGTGGTGTGGTGACCTGTCCGGGGTGTTGCTGGGCCTTCTGCTGACCCTTATTGATCCTATCCCCACCCCTGCTGGTCTCCTCTTAGGTCTGATGTAGTGGTCTGAGTTCTGCTGGGAACCACAGCTTATTGCTGTGGGGACAGAAGGTTCCGGTGGGTAAGACGCCACAGTGTTGCTCAGTTTGTCCACGTCTGTAGATGGAGCCTCAAAAACACTCCAGTCAGTGCAGCCTAGGAAGGCCTGGAGCTCCAGGTTTGGCCCGTGGGCCTGTATTTCCTCACAGTTTGGCTTCAGGCTTTGCAGGTTTAACGTTCTGCCCGTAGTTTGGGACGATATGAACCAGACGGTGATCAGAGACCCATGGCTGCACGGGGACGGAGCCATCGGCGTCCTTTAATACTTAGTAGTAAAAGTCCCGAGTGTCTCTGTCCTCTGTGGGACAGATAACATGGTGTCTGGATGTTGGTGGCTGAGGTTTGCTCTGTTAGATCCCCAAAGATCAGGAGAGGGGGTCTGTTCACGCTCCGTGTGTGATATTTGATTAGCCAAGTGTTCTGTGACGGCTTTAACACAGGCCTGGGTGGGATATAGACGAGATGATGACTAGAACAGTTCACTGCTAATGAAAAGATACTCTGAGGGCTTCAGGATTTCTTCAGCACGGTTCCAACACACCAACCTTCATTTATGCCCTCCTGGCCCCAGCAGCTCGGTATTTTCCAGTCAGCTTAAAGTTAGAACTGCAGCACAATCATCATCATAATAATAATAATAATAATAATAATAATAATAATAATATTAATGATGATAATCTAACGAGTGTTTATAATTGTTCCCTTATCAGTCCCACAAGGGGAAATTTGCAATTCTCTGCATTTTTGACCCATCCTATTGTATAGGAGCAGTGAGCTGCCACCATGTGGTGCTCGGGGAGCAGTTAGGGGTTCAGTGTCTTGCTCAAGGACACCTCCACATGCTGTATGCAGGACCGGGGATCAAACCTCTTAGTCTCCAATTGCTAGATAACTGTTCCAATCACTGAGCTGTGCCGTGCTAAACAGTCAACAC
>OMLC01092055.1:0-12179 GCA_900302585.1 Regalecus glesne | reverse complement strand
CTATGAGTTTACAGATCCACAACTTGTGGCTGCTCCGGGTGGGGGTCATTCTGACAGATCATCATCTCCATCTTTTACTGTCCTCTACATCTTCCTCTGTCTCACCAGCCACCTGCATGTCCTCCCTCACCACATCATAAACCTCCTCTTTGGTCTTCCTCTTCTCCTCTTGCCTGGCAGCTCCATATTCCGCATCCTTCTCCCAGTATACCAGCATCTCTCCTCCACACATGTCCAGACCATCTCAGTCTGGTCTCTCTGGCTTTGTCTCCAAACCCTCCAACCCGAGCTGTTCCTCTAATATACTGGTCCCTGATCTGGTCCTTCTTCATCACTCCCAATGTAAATCTCAGCATCTTCACCTCCTCCACCTCCAGCTCCACCTCCAGCTCCACCTCCTGTCTGTCAGTGCTACTGTCTCCACACCAGACAACATAGCTGGTCTCACCACCATCTTATAAACCTTCCCTTTCACTCTACTGGTACCCTTCTGTCACACATCACCCCTGACACTCTCCTCCACCCACTCCACCCTGCCTGCTCTCTCTCCTCCACCTCGCTTCCACTCTCCCTGTTACTTTGAGCAGTTGACCCCAAGTATTTAAACTCAGCCACCTTCCTCACATCTAACCCTTGCATTTTCATCATTCCGCTGTCTGCACTCTCATTCATCCGTACATATTCTCTCTTGCTCCTACTGACTTTCATTCCTCTTCTCTCCAGTGCAGACCTCCATCACAAAGTCTCCCCTAGAAAGATACAACTGCAGAACATTGTTGGTGGTAAACACCTCTTGAGTGACTATTGTTGTTGACTCTGAGAGTCCATCTCCACAGGTTCACTTCAATTTTTCAGACAATGACATGATGGAACAACACTTATGATGGCAGCGGGGGTTTTCCAGAAGGCTAGTATCAACGTTAAGTCAATGAGGATGAGTTAAACCACTATCCAAAGGTCTGTTGTCTTTCCCGTTTTTGTTGAAGTTCACCTGTCTTGTGTCAATCCCAGCCCCTGGTTTTTACCTCAATCAACACGTGTATCCCACACCCGTCCAGCACCCCAGCTCATTTACTCTCCTGGGTTCGCTGTTCCTGTCTTGTGAATTCAGCCAAGCTATTCAAAGTTTCATAAATTCCCATTTTACCAGTCTACCCATGTTTGAAGTCCCCTGCCTGCTTCCTGGACCTTGATTCCTGTCTTTTATCAGATCTGTTTGTGTCTAGACTGAAAACCCCAGAAACTAGAATTTGAGCTTTGAGCCTGTTTTGCCTCTCGGCCATCCCTCGTCTATCTGGCTGCTTGTCGGACTGCTCTCCTGTGTCCTGACCCCTGCTGCTCTTGACCATTAAAATGTCTGCTATTAAAACCCCCCCTGTCAGTGTGTTGTGCGTTTGGGTTCTCACTTGCCCATTTCCCTTGGAAATGTAACCGTATTTGATCAGAGAAAATCCAAATTCAGATAGTAATTCCTGCAACATCAATTGTGTGCTGTCTTCAAGCATCATTGATTTTAAACCCTACAACTCCTTCCCCTTCCTCTATTTCAAAACCACTCTTACCCTTTCCATATACAGTCAATATCTAACGTATGTCTTTATGTCACAAACAGACTTCCTCCAAAAGTATCAGACGCTGTCCCTCTGAGTGGTGTCCATGAAAGTCCTACTCAAAAAGCAAATGGAGGCTTACGTGAATGTAAAACTTTTTCCACTTTTTGTTTGGGCAAATCTGTGAGTATGGGAATATGGAGTGCACAACTGAAACAGTTTCAGGATTCATTAGCTGATCTGCATGGAGAACAACCCTAGTTTTGGCAAATAATTGTTTCTTAGAGCAAAAAGTTTACAATCTACCTAAAACAATAAAAAAGGCAGGCAGCCAGTTGTTTTCAAGCTTCCCTCATCTCTCCATAACATGTGGCCAGCCTGACAATCCCTTTCGTCACCCGTCAGATTCCGATTCCCAGAATTCTCACTATAAAACAGGCTTGCCTTGGCTTGAGTCAAACCAAACTGTTAGGTTTGAAGTGTATGTTAAAAAAAAAGTTTATTCCATACACACTTCCACAAAAATCTTGTAGGGTGGAATAGCTCAGTGGGTAGAGGGGTCGTCTTGCAATCGAATAGGTTACAGGATCCATCCCCGGTCCTGCATAAAGCATGTCGAGGTGTCCTTGAGCAAGACACTGAACCCCTAACTGCTCCCCGAGCGCCATATGTTGGCAGCTCACTGCTCCTAAACAATAGGATGGGTTAAAATGCAGAGAAATCCAAATTTCCCCTTGCGGGACTGATAAGGGAATCATTATTATTATTATTATTATTATTATCATTATACCTACAACATTGTTTACTCTACTTCACTACATCACATAGGGGAAATGTCACAAAAAGCAGGAGTTCTCAACTTTTTATAAATCAAGGCCCCTTCGGATTTTTAAGATTTCCGAGGACAACCTCCCAAAATAAATGGAGGGAAATAATAGGAAGAAGGAGAAAAAAACTGAGCTGCATGTTTTTCTTAAGCCACTGTCAGCTGTAATGGCCGAAGTTAATATTCTGCTTAACCTTAGACACTTGGGCTTGTTTCTGGGATACGAAATCAAGTTGTGGTGGGGTGAGTGAGACCGTACAGACACATTCAAATGCTTTCACTTTGTACCTTGCCTATGATTTTGTTACAGTCACAATGGAAAACCCTGACTCATACGAAAAAGTGGTGTAAGGCAGCAGAAATTGTATTGTGCATTTTAACAGAGAAGGATATTGACTTGCAGCCAGGTCAAAATGAAGTGTGGTCCACTTGTGTAAGCCGACACTCCAAAGTGCTGTCAATTGAAAGTTAATTCTCCAACACAGCCACATTTTCTGAAGCAGGTTTCACAGAGAAAGGGTCCAAAATCCAATGATTTCCATATTCTCTGGGAATTAGTCTGCAAACATTTAGATAACCAAGTAAAATAATGGGTTTTAGCACTGGATACGTCGGCATGAGGACAGGGTTGCAGAGTTTCACTTAGAAGTGAAAACATGTCAAATTGTCCCTCCTTGACTCTTCTGGTCAAAAAAATAAGCCTTTTCTCAAAGCTGCCCTTTTTTTTCTGGAATCAAACACACTGTGTTGTTTCTGCCATGCATTGATATATTGGGCTGATTTAACTGGTCAAATATATCTGATGAATAGGGCAATTTTAGAAACCAAAATTACCATGAGTGTGATAAATGTCAAATCAACTTATCCTGATATAGCTCTTTTCTAGTCTAGTGACCACTCAAAGTAGTTTATATTGTACGTCTCAAATTTCCCAAGCATGGAAAATTAAGGCTGGATGTCCTTTTCCTGACACCCTGTGGAAGGATCGAACCCACTAATGTGCGCACTTCTTTTTGCAGTTCAAAAAGGCGATGAAGCATGTGTCCTTTCAAGATCTAGAAACCCACCTTACTTCAATGTGGTACGAAAGCTGCAAATGATCTGCCTTACGTCTCTCACAGAGAGCAGCTAAACACCTTGGGTTACGTGTTTTTTTTTTCTTAAAATAGTTTCGTTTTCAGCCATGTTCATGACTGCATGCAGTTCTGGTGACATCTGATTTTTTGCTAAATGGTGCTTGGCATCTGGAACCCTCATCTATGATCTGTTCCACAACACCACAATATATCCCTGTCATTGATGCACCACTGTCTGCCGTTAGCTCAGACTGAAGATGACACCTGCATGAGTGATGAATATTCCTCTCAATGAAAAACTGTGTCCAGCTGAATTGAATCACCTTTGTTTTAAACACCTGTAAATTATTTCCACTCAAAACCTTCATCGGCGAAGTAATCGTCGATGCAGCGCTTTACACGATCTCCTATTATTCTCATGGGAAGCTCTTTGCTAACAATACAAAAAGTTAGAAAACTGACTTAAAGTTTAAAAGCTTGAAAATACTAGCAGCACAGTGGTATTGCTGACTTCAACGGACTTGTCCAGTTGTACGGCCAAGTGTGGGCTGTATTCTTTCCACAAGTTGGCCTTCAATATAATCTCTCATATCAACAGTTGCTTAGCTTGTGGTGTCATCAGAGTGGTATTGACAGCGTTTTGGTTGCAGCTGCCAACCCCAGTAATTCTCAGCCCATATCCACGGCGCGAGGCAAAATAAGCTCCTCTGCGATTGTACAGGTTTTTTTTGTGCTAAGAGGTACAGGAGCACCAACAATATAGCCAGCTTTAAAAGAAGCTTTGGTCCAGTTGTTAATGGTGGGAAGACTTTCTGTTATAGTTATGACCCATCCTTTTTCCACGGGAAATATTACTTTGGCTTACCGGCACACCACAGATGCTTTGTGTTTAAATGTCACTGGAGATTTGATGGTTTCGGCACCCGATTTGACAGGATTTCGCCATATTCAACACACTGGGCTCTTGGCTCAGCATGAAGAGCCAGATGTTGCAGGTTTGAACTCACAACAGAAGTCTTCAAAACTTTCGAAACTGATACATTTTGTGATATTGTATCCAAGGTAACATTCGCTAGCTAGCAGTAACAAAGCATGTTTGTCTCCTCTTGATGACATGTCATAATTGGTGTGGTGAAATTCAAACGTAACTAAGTGGCTATTGGGATCACGCATTTCAATTTAATATTTTGGATTTATGTGAATTATTGAGCAGATTCAGATGTGAAAATAACAACTCGTAAAATTACCCCCAAAAAATAATCTAACCATTTGGCAATACCACTGCCTCCACAGCCCACTGGACTATAATCTGTGGCACACAAGTGGGCTGACATAAAGCAAATTAAAACAGTTATACGTATGTCATTGAGAGCTGTTTGAAATAGACACCAGGTAAATGGTATCAGGGAAGTCAAACAGTGGTAGACCTAAACCATTGCTTGGGAAGAGTAGGGACAACTTTTTTTATTGACACGAGAGGTGCCAGATCCATACAAATAGGTCCTGGAGCACAAGCAGTTCAAAACTGAGAGGTCCCAGAGCTTGCTTCGGCTAGCTCAAGCACAAATTAAGCACAGGGTAGAGTGAGGTGGAGCCATTATATCTCCATACAGCCCTAGTAATAACTCGACATCCCCCAGTCAGAGCTGGTTGATGTGGCATGGGAATCTGTTACTCCAGCAACCTGGCTCCAGATAAGGAGATAACAGTCGAAGGATGGAGCGATGGATAGATTTATTGAACCTGATGCTACCTACAGGTAATTAAAAAAGTTGAATAGTAGCAGGTGTGAAGAAGAGGAGGCAATGAATGCAACTTCTGAAGAAGTAGGCAATTTGTCTGTTGGACCCGGAGCAAGGGTGTCAAAAGTGATCTAATTGAATCTAGTTGACATACTAGGACACAGCTACGAGCAAATCCAGAATAACAGACATTGAAAAGTTATTTAGTAGTAAATGACCAATTTTTACATGTCACAATTTAGTCGACATGTTGTGAGGGTAAACATTGACTTGGATAAAGTTTGGGGGATTAAGGCCAGATGCCCTTACCGACACTCAAATGTGTGTCAGTTCATGAAGCGAGCATGCTAACCGATGAGCTATCGCAGCCCCGTGAAAAGTTATTTAGCTGTGATGATGAGAAAACTATTGGATCTGATCGTAACAATAGAAAATATACGACTCCCTGAGCTATTCATCAATTACCCCTGGAAGATTAATATCTCCTAGTTCTCCTTGAATATTGATTTAGGCTAAAGACGTAGCACTTCACAAATTTAATCAATATTATTCTACCTACCTGGATTTGGATTGCATGTGACATTGGGGTACCTTAAAATGTGGCCACATCATGATATATTGTTCATTCACAAGCAAAATGTATAGAGAAGTACTCAAATGATAGTACTCAATAATTTGATCATAATGTGTCAAACAGAATGTATGATCCAAGTGCTCTTGAGAAAGAGCGAGAGTTAGAAAAACACCTTTTCGGGTTCAATAATCCAGGTAGTCAACAAGGTCAAAACGGTGAGAGTCAAACTGCTTATAAGTGCCACACAACACTGGCATCCCTTCTTGGAGTTTACCCCAAAAGATTTTAAACGAAAAGGGTGGGAAACGACAATTGATGTTAAATAGAGGCAGGGAAGTGTGGAGATCTAATAATTTTAAAAGAATGGTAGCAAACTAGTCTAAAAGCTGCCGAGTTATCTCCATTTTCTTCAAGCGTATTAGTAGCCAGAGAAAAGTCAGTCGAGGTTTTCTAACTTACGACGAGGTTAAAGTAAACTTTAGTTGAACGAAAATGGAAGTGTTCGGTATCGAACAAAAAACAGACATGTTAGCTATTCCGACGTGATTAGTTGCCGTGTCAGTGGTACAACTATTCATCCCAATTTGGGTATGGCTGCCAGCAGCGGCTAAGGGCCTAGACCCCATATTCAAAACAAAGATACAGCTCAATAAATACAATATATCATCGTATATTGTCATAGTTTTGCATATTCAATAAAAACATACATTTGCGACAAAAAAGAATACATACCTGATATGAAATGATCTCCACAAATTCTCGCATTTGATATTTGATCTTAAAACCATCTCCTCCATCGCTCAGGATAGATCGTATGAATCCACGCCTGTCTTCTTTTTTCGACGGCAGTTTTCCGTTTTGGCATGGGACAACAATGAAGGTTCATGTATCTAGTATATTTATGATGCGGTGCAACAATTCCGTGGCGTTTTATTCAGTTTGAAATAAGTTCCCATGATTATTTCTTCTTTAAACATATTTACGCGAACCAGACTCATCCGTGGCCATTTTGTCCTTCACAAACTTTTCGCGCATAATTGATGACGCAACTGCGGAAACTCGCCTGTGCGTCACAGCGCTGGTTGTTGGATCTGAGAGATTTCATCATCGGAACCATTTCCAAGGCTTCCAATTCCACATTATGGTCAATGGACTTGTTCTCTCTCATCTAGCGCTAACCTAGTCTCTAAAGCGCTTTACAATGAGTAGCCTCACATTTACCGAGCTACGCGGCCGGATGCGAACCCGAACCAGGCCGATATGTTCAACCAATAGGTGGCGTAGTATGTTATTTCAGGGGGATTCGGTCAGGGAAGAGGAAAGCGAGGAAGAAGGGATTGAAAACCCTGTATCTGTCTGCTGATTACCAAGTAAAGATATTCCGAGTTCAACCCTTACATCCTTCTCTCTTACATTCGTGCTTTACTTTGAGTAATTAAAAAGTCGTTTTCCTAAAAACATAAATGTGTTCAGCGATGGGTTTGTTACTCTCATCTACAAAGAACCTGCTGCATGGCGATCTGAACTCCCTATGATGGACAGAGTTGGCCAATGACTAGCATGCACAGAAATCCACAAAGTAGAGAAATATTCGTCTCCATGGAGAGCACTTCTCACGTTCTACCCGGGGCCTTAATTCCCAAAGACTTCGCGTTTTCATCTGCTATATTTACCCTTAAAATAGGGGGGGGATGAGTTGAGTCACTTTGTGAAATATTTATTCATGTGATGCACGTCAATCAGTTTTTTTCAATGACTTGTCTGAGAAGAGTTTCAGAGAGAGAGAGAGAGAGAGAGAGAGAGAATAAATGTAGTTCTCCTTGATCCAATTCTGAAGAACCTTTGGGACTGAAAGAGCTCCACTTCCAAATGAGATATAACAGCTCCAAATTTGAGGATGTAGAGAGGAGCAACATCAGTAACCCCAATTTCAGCTGTGCTCTGCCCACTGCTCAGCTCTGGAAAATGCTCAGAAATAGGAAGTGTGTACGTGCATAATGGGGTGTGCATTGCTGGCACAGACAAGAAGTGGGCGTGGCTGGTACAGACAGACACAGTCAGCCCAAGAGACAGACAGACGGGGCTTTTTCATGTGTATGAGCGAAAGTACTTGGCCATGGAAGAATTTGAGACAGCATGCTTGTGGTAGAGTTCAGCCAGCAGTGATGCAACCCAGGCAGATCCATGACATGGAATGTTAATTTCAGTATTTTTGCACAGATATGATGAGATTTCCTCCGGGACTTCTCTGTCAGGCAGTTAAAAGTGTTTTACCTGTTGTGCCAAGCCTCAAGCCCCCGTTGGTTTGGCCAGAATACCTGACACAACATGTGAACATAAAATTATCTACCTGGCAGAGCAGAGACCCAGCGGCACGGCAGGCCCTTGAGGACTGGTTTGATCACCACTGCTTTGAGGGGTTGTTGTTTGGCAAACCCAACACTGCCACCACCTGGTAGCTCCTATATATGCTGCATGCCAGCCTGCTGTGGGATATTTTTTTTCTCCAGCAAGACTTTTAAGATAGATCCCAAAACTCTCCACTATTGTTCCCTCCCTACAGGGCAGTTGGAGGGGACGTAAGGCCATCTGAGCGGTTAGAGAAGAAGGAAGCATGGAAGAGGGGAGATAACTGGGAAAGTCAGTCAGTGTGCCGCTCCATCTTCAAGAGTAGACGTCTGCTTTTGATTAAGCCATAACCGTGACTGCTCCCAATGCACAGCACAATTTGAGGAAAAAATGACTCAATATGTGAGCTACTGTTTTATCTGTCTTTTGATAGGGATGTCGTTGGGATCCGTTGATAAACCTTATAGCAAATAAAAGTTAAAATCACGGTTATTACCAGAAGTTATGACCTCCTGACAATAATGTGGCTTCAGTGTCCTCCCATCGGGGCATCCTACTTAAGTTTATGACACATTATGAATACACCTTTCTGCTGACTCAAACTAACTTCTTCATCTTCCTTTTTCATTGTCTTCCAGCGTGTTCTCTCTTTCTCCGGGGTCACCGCGGTGGATTTGAGCTTCCACCGGTACCCTATGAGCGCACAGAGCCAACGGCAGCCATTGCTAACCTGCATACTCCATCCATCCATTCACCATCAACTGCTTATCTGAAGTTGGGTAATCTAAAGGCCAGCAGAGCAGTCAGGGGAACATTATCTTTCTCAAGGTCACTTCAACACGCTTCTCTGCAGGTGCTGGGATCGAACCCGCGACTTTCAGCTCACCGGACGAACGCTCTACCCACCGAGCCGTGCGGCCCCTTCGATCCACATGCCGATTCGGCAAAATGTTGGGGTCGGATGTCCATCCTGACCCAACCGCTAACCCTATGGATGAGGTCACAGGTCAAGGGTTAGATGCTATCTGTGTGTATCGGAGGGTAAGCGCGTGTCCTCTGGTAAAGGACAACAAAGGAGCTGTCTTAAGCGGCACCTCTCATCTCCACAGTATTCATACAGCAGGCAATATGGCAGGAGAGAATCTATTTATGGGTCAAAGGAGGAGAAGGAGGTGTTAGTGGAAGAGACATTTTTGGGGTAATGGGAGGCAATGTCATGCCCCTCAACAGCTGCATCTTCCAGGATGGGAGTGGGGGTGGGGGTTGCCTCAAAGGACTTTGAGGACGTCCCTCTTGCCATGTGGTCTCGTTCATTTCATCTTGAGGCAGCATAGCTCAGGAGGTTGAGCAGTAATTATCTGGTAATCGGAAGATTACTGGTTCAATCCCCCAGCTCCTTCATAAAGCATGATGAAGTGTTCTTGAGTAAGATACTGGACCCCACAACTGCCCCCTGGGCACTGCAGCCGCCCCCCCCCCTGCCCACACTGACCACATCAAGTGGCCTCCCTCCCTTTCAGGACAGCATGACAACAACTGAATCCAGAAAGCACGGGATGACGTAATACAAATACCAACCCTTCACGCAGAAAGTGGATCAGTGCATCTGTGGGGAGTTGAATCGGATGTGAACTAGCTATAACCCAGCATATGCCTGTCATATCTACTATGCAGTCATTCCTTCATGCCTCTGGAGGTTTCTGAAAATGCTACAGCAAACAAACAAAAAAGTCTTCCGAGACGTAAAGAAACCATCGGATGGAGAGATCTGATAGGCTGGCTATGGGTGGGTATGAGGGAGGGATTTCTGGGCGGGTTGCCATGACTACCGAAATTGTATCTGTATTTGTAATGCGATATTAATAAAAGATATTAATAAAATGTTTTTGAAAAAAAGACGAAGAGATCTGTGATCCCCTCAACACGTGCTGGTGGTATATGACGACATGGTCCCTAAACTACCTGGGGAGGTAGAGAAGAAAATCCGGTCTTGGGTGGCTTTGATCAGTGTGCCAACTAGCGAGCAAGCACAAGGAGCCAGCATGGATGTGCAGGTTCTCCCTCTCCTACGAGCTGAACCTTCTAGAAATCTCACAGGGAGCCAAGAACAATTAACTGAGCATAAAAAAGTCTTCTTGGCCCTCTGATAATCAGCCCGAGGCCAACGCCTTCAACAGCCAATGAAACCATCTCCAATATTACTGCAAACACTAACAGCACTTTGATCAGACAAGATGGACGCACCCAGGCCAACAGCACGTCGTACAAATAAGGAGCAGCGCTCATTTCTACCAGGCCCAGCGCTGTGTGTGTGTGTGTGTGTGTGTGTGTGTGTGTGTGTGTGTGTGTGTGTGTGTGCGTGCGTGTCAGATATAGGAAAAGCATCCGTCTGCCAAGAACAGAAGCCAGGTGTCGACAGATATGCTCGGTAAATGGATCTGGATTACTTCTGAGGGTCAAAGGTTATTCAACATCCCATCATAAGAGCTTCACCGTATCACCGAGAAAGAGAACTCAGGCAGTCGTGGGCTGCAAAGCCCCAAATGAGCTGAGGGATGGCAGTCGATGGTAAATTGGCTCTTTATTTTTATTTTTTTTAAAGAGGAATAAGGTTTTTGTATTCATCATTGTAAATACAGGGACAGTGCAGCTCAGAAGTTTGGGCTTGGCCATCTAGAAATTGAAAGATTGGTGGTTCGATTCCCGCTCCTTGCAGAATGTGCGTTGAGGTGTCCTTAAGCAAGACACTGTACCCCTGAATGCTCAACCCCTGAGATGGAGTGGTGACCTGTCTAGGGTGTTTCTCTGCGTTTCACCTTTGGGCCACAGTGGCTCGGTGGTACGGCGCGTGCTTCCAAGTCAGGTGTAGCAGGTTCGATCCCAGCGTGGGGCATCAGGAAAGGGCGTCCAGCTATAATTCCCCATGCTCGGTAAATATGAGGCATGCACTTGTAAAGCACTTGGAGAGGTCAACAGACAAGAAAAGAAGTCCATGAAAATAAGTCTCCAAAATATTTACCTGAGCGCTGGGACCTGACCCGACTTTGGATAAGACTTTGGATGGATGGATGGATGGATGGATGGATGCAACAAAAATCTGCTCTCTGCATTTAACTCAACCAACAAATCCCCGGAGGGTGGTCGCTCCTTGTCCAGACGACCCTGCAGAGACAGCACATTGGTCCTAATCACCTTTCTGCACCACTGCACAGATGAAAGCTCAGGGACGGGTTGAGGTTCTTCACCACGTGGCTCAGGAGGCCCGTAGCTGTACGTATCTTCAGCCTCTCTGTGGTGGGGTGAGATCCAGAAGAAGAAGAAGAAGAAGCTTTGTTCATTTGTCATCGTATATAGATACAATGGAATGTCTTCTCTGCATTGAACTCATCCTGTTGTCTAGGAGCAGTGAGCAGCAGGAGCACCCAGGGACCAACTCCTGATATTTTTACTACTGCCTTGCTCAGGGGCAGAGGCAGGGGTATTAACCCTAACACATTTGTCATTTTGATGGAGGGAGGAGACTGTAGCACCCGGAGGAAACCCATGCAGACATAGGGAGAACATGCAAACTCCTCATAGAAAGGACCTGGGATGGGATTCAAACCCAGGACACTTTTTTGCTAACCACTGCACCACCATGCAATCTGAATGGGTTCATGCTTATATAGTGCCTGTCTAGCCTGGTGACCACTTAAAGCCCTTTAAAACATATACTTGATCATGGGGGATTAAGGCCAGATACCCTTCCCTGATGTCCTGTGGTGGGATTGAACTCACGACACCTGACTTGGAGGCTTGCACTGTATCACTGAGCTACAATGGAAGAAACTTGATGATAAAAGGGGTGGGGCCCTCTGGTGGTGTAGGGGGGTAAGGCACCTATGTTCATCTCTGCGTCATACAGTCGGCTGTTCGAAATCCCAGCTGCACCGTTCCCAACCACAGCCAGAGGTCCATAGTTAGTAGGTCATAATTGGCTAAGCCTCACATGGGTATAGAGGTCAGATTGGAGAAAGTATTCTGGGTTTGCTGACCCCCTCTGGGTCATCCGGGCGCTTACGG